>RCUC01017475.1:0-56526 GCA_003697995.1 Taxidea taxus jeffersonii
AATGGAAACTGGGATCTTGCTAATACTTTAAGGAGGAGAGTGAAACAATCAGTTTAGAGTCAAATTTTGTAGATTTGGATAGCAGGTTGAAAAGTGGCCATAAGACAGGAAGTGTTCACGGATATGAAGGTGCCCTTGTAGGGCTGGAAAAGTCTAACGTGCTGCCCCAGAAAGGAAAAGACTGAGTAAACAAGATTTGTGTGTGTGTGTGGAATAGTGACTGGAAAGAAAGCCAATACTGATAAGGAGAGAAGGTGCCTAAAAGAAGATTACTGAGGGCTTGCTTATAGAAATTTCAGGTTTTCTGAGGTTACTGTCCACTGGTTAACATAGCTTCTGGTTGAAGTCTCTAGAGTCAAACAGGGTAAGCGTTAGAAGGTGGGGAGAGGAGTGTAGAGTACTCTCCAGACTGGCAAGCAATTTGAGATGGGAAAAAAGAAACGGGTGGCTCCATATAGGTTACACAGAATTGTGCTCAGGGTGACTTACTGATAGGGAAGATCAGGTGGACAATGGTCCAGGCAGATGCACAGCTATTCTCTGTGAAGTCCAGCCTTAGTCTCCAGATTTTTTGGAGTGAGGGGATGTACAGGAGGGCACTGTAGTGAGATCGAAAGGTTCACATGCACTTCAAAGGGTTTGCAGGAACCTCATTGACAGCTAATAACATCTAACAGACCTTGTGGCACCATCTGTCCATCAGGAGGGGGAAAGACTGTGTTACCTCTAACAGGTTCATGGGAGACCAAAGCAAGCTTCCCTGCATTCTGGCCTGGTAGGGGCATTTCTAAGATGTGTACATGAGTCTCCAAGAAGCTGGAACATGTAGCCCAGAGCAAGATCATAGAGCAGACATGAACAAGATTGGAGGGCCAAAGATGGAGTCAGTATTGTCAACACTCCTCCAGTAAGACCAGTGCTTCCATGTACCAGCTTTGGGAAGTGTAGATCAATAGGCAATTTAACTTCTGTAAGTCTCACATCTCTCCCTTGTAAATGTGAATAGTAAATATCATCTACCTCTTGGTAATAGTGCAAGGATTAAGCATGATTATGCAAGTAAAGCACCTCGCACAATTCCCGACCCACAGAAATGATGAATAAATAGTACAAGTTTTCTGTGATATACCTGTAGACACATCCGAATGAGCTCAGGGACTCTGTGACTTCTTTGTTACTACCAAGGGGCCCCGACCAATGTTATGGATTGACTATAAAGATGGTTGTAAAAGTCAGGGTCCAGTAAAGATACAATAATCACCGCAGTAATTGGCACAGAGATTTTAATATAAGTAATTGTTAACTAAATATAAAATCATTGACTAGGTAACTGAAAAGACATGAAAGAACACTAAGTTACTATAGACTTAGCAATCTAGCAGGTCCTTCCCACCTCTGGTCAGCAGAACAATGAGAAGAGGCAAGAGTTATTAAAACTTAGAAGCTTGGGCAGCCCCTGACTGGCTCAGTCAGTTAAGCGTCTGCCTTCAGCTCAGGTCATGATCCCAGCATCCGGGAATCCAGTCCAGCATCGGGCTCTCTGCTCAGCAGGGAGACTGCTTCTCCCTCTACCTCTGCCTGCTGCTCTGCCTGATTATGTGCTCTCTCTCTCACTTGCTCTCTCTCTGTCTAATAATTACATAAAATCTTAAAATAACAACTTAGAAGCTTGGAAAGGCTGGAACTCTGACCCAGAGAAGGGGGCACTGTTTATAGGAGCCAGATCTCTGCAGAAGGTAAACCACAAGAAGGGTGTCTCTGAGCGAGGCTGTAATACAGCTTCTTCTGCAAGTGCAGGGACAAGATGCAAACTGGCCTCGGCAGCGGTTGTACATCAACGCTGCCGCTCAGGTGAGGAAGCTCCCAAGAGTTGTAAGGAATAAGACCCTTCCTGCTTGAGCCTTGCAGTTTCCTGCTAGTGCGCTCCATGGCAGAACCTAGCCGACAGAAGTGGGTAAAGAGGAAATGTGGCTAGCCAACTTGCAGGTCCAAAATCACAAAGCAGAGTACAGAAAGGTGAGTCTGGAGCTGAGAGATGAGAGTTTACAAAATGGAATAAAAGGTAAAAATAATTTGTGCTCGCTTCGGCAGCACATATACTAAAAAGGTAAAAATAATTTAAAAAATGGGTAAAATGAAAAATACAGTAAATACCTTCTGGACTCAGTACATGAATTGGGTGAATGTTAGGGTGATTAAGGCTGTGGTGGTGGAACTTCTGTGACTGTGAACGTATTCGTGAGTGAGATATACAAGGGGACCTGATTTGGGGAATCCAGTGTGTGGCAGGAGAGAAGATGGGCTTGTCTCGGGTGGAGAGGAGGCAGGTTAAAGTAAGGTAAGGTATGACAATCATTGTAGAGTGAGGAATTTTAAGGAGAAAAAGATTCATGTAAGATCATATTATAGTATTTTTCTGTGGCCCATAAAATAAGTGTGGAGTAAAAAACAACTTTTTTTCAGAAATATTTTCAGATAGGTTTGTGCCCGTGTGGTTTTCTACTCATGACACTAGTGCCAAGGAGGGCTCTGGGTTATAGCGAAGCTAGTAAGGAAGGAAAGTTACATACACTTATCTTAAAACTATATCTGAGGTAAATGGATCTTTACAAATATTATTGTATAGCATGATTCTGGATATTACTGTAATCTATGGCTTGTTTCTCAAAGTCATTGGTACAGTTTAAAACAAATTACTGCTTTCTTTAAAAAGTAAAAAGAAAAATAAACTGCAATCCAAATTAGATGATGAAAATTTTGAACCCTTTTAAACACTGAAAACAATAAAACCGTAGGAACCTTTAAAAGTAGATATTTTCTGGTGATTTTATAATTTAAAAAATTTTAAATAGAAATAAAATGTGAAAAAGCAGGTATTTTGAATACTTCAAGTGGAATAAAATATAGAAAGTTATTTTAAACTTAAGGAGACCAAAGATAAATGATAATTAAGTATAATGCATGATTGTTAATTCAGTCTTGGAGCAAACAAAGAGTATTAATGATATCATGTGGCTATTTAGGGAAGCTTGAATATAGGCTGTATATTAAATAATTCTATTATATCAGTAAAATATTCCAAGTGTGACAATTGCATTGTGGGTATATAGGAAAATATTGTTATATTTTGGGTAAACTAATATGATATTTGCAGCTTAGTCATTTTTTTATCTTTATTTAAACATATAATGTAACCCCACCACCCTCTCCCAACACCCCTTCCCGCCACCCTACTCAGTTTGTTTTATGACATTAAGAGTCTCTTTTGGTTTGTCTCCCTCCTGATCCCATCTTGTTTCATTTATTCTTTTCCTACCCCCTTAACCCCCACCCCCATTGCATCTCCACTTCCTCATATCAGGGAGATCATATGATAGTTGTCTTTCTCCGATTGACTTATTTCGCTAAGCATAATACCCTCTAGTTCCATCCACGTCGTCACAAATGCCAAGATTTCATTTCTTTTGATGGCTGCATAGTATTCCATTGTATATATATACCACTTCTTCTTTATCCATTCATCTGTTGATGGACATCTAGGTTCTTTCCATAACTTGGCTATTGTGGACATTGCTGCTATAAACATTCAGGTACATGTGCCCCTTCAGATCACTATGTTTGTATCTTTAGGGTAAATACCCAGTAGTGCAATTGCTGGGTCATAAGGTAGCTCTATTTTCAATTTTTTGAGGAACCTCCATGCTGTTTTCCAGAGTGGTTGCACCAGCTTGCATTCCCACCATCAGTGTAGGAGGGTTCCCCTTTCTCCACATCCTCGCCAGCATCTGTCATTTCCTGACTTGTTCATTTTAGCCATTCTCACTGGTGTGAGGTGGTATCTCATTGTGGTTTTGATTTGTATTTCCCTGATGCCCAGTGATGTGGAGCACTTTCTCATGTGTCTGTTGGCCATCTGGATGTCTTCTTTGCAGAAATGTCTGTTCATGTCCTCTGCCCATTTCTTGATTGGATTATTTGTTCTTTGGGTGTTGAGTTTGCTAAGCTCTTTATAGATTTTGGATACTAGCCCTTTATCTGATATGTCGTTTGCAAATATCTTCTCCCATTCTGTAAGTTGTCTTTTGGTTTTTTTGACTGTTTCCTTTGCTGTTTGCAGCTTAGTCTTAAATATTTCAAAAAATAAATGAATCATCAATAAACAAATTATCAATAAATAAATCATAAAAGAGGAAAAATGTTGGCAGTTGTTGAAAGGTATATGAATATTCATTGTGCTATTCTTACAACTTTACTGTGGCTTTAAATTTTATCAAAATAAAAAGATAAGGAGTAAATATAATAATCAAAAGTAGTTAATGACACCAAAGGAAACGTTAATAAAATACTCTCATCACCACCTGATTTTGATTTTCATAAAATTCAAGTGTTAAAGTGTTTAATTTTTTAACTTATAAAATTAAAGTTTACATTCTCACTAACTTCATCTTGGTTGTAAGATAGAGATGTTAGGATACAAAATCTTTTATGCTGCTTCCAACTCATATTTTGCAATCCTGTGTGAATTTAATGATTCAGTACTTCAGGAAATGAAATCTTTTGTGGGTGTTGACTTGATTTTAAATCGAACCTAGTAGTAAGGTAATCTAAATGATTGGTATTCTCAGTGTTTCACCAGAAAATAATTTTGGAAGCAGATGAATATGGCTCAATTTTGAGGAAATATTGTTGGAGTTTTGTTTTGGTTTGGTTTGGTTTGATTATAATTCAAATGATTCTTCTAGTTTTTAAAAAATCTTCTACTATAAATTAATTATATGAAGAAACTACATTTCTTCAGGTTACTGAGGTGCCATGTCATCTTATGGTTGAGTGCTTTACAGACCTCTATTCTGATGGTTTAAGAGCACTGGGTGTGGTGCATAAACAATGAATTTTGGAACACTGAAAAAAAATAAAATGAAAAAAAAAAAAGTATGATTTATCCAATAACCAACAGAAATATGCAACAGAAGAGTACAACTCTAAAAATAATATAAAAGAAAGTAATGTTGTTTTAAAATTCTCCATGTCTATCTCCTATATTCCTAAAGCAATTATCAAGTTTATAATTGAACTTGAACTTTACTCAGTCTTTTCTTAAAAAAAGTAAGTGTGGTATAAACTAGAATGTTAAAATATTTTCTTTGTGCAAAAAAAGAAAGCAAAAGAAATTTGGTCGTAAAAGAGTGAAGATTTTGTCCAGTGATATTGACTAATTGTTGAAGAAATTTTTATGTAAGAAAATGTTTAAAACTGTATGTTTGAAATATGTTATTTAAGAAGTACTATTATATTGTCTCATATTAAATCAGTGACCTGTGCTTGAAAAGTATTTTTGAAACATTTATATAAAAAACAATCAGTTGGTAGTGAATCAGTCTCAGAGTTAGGAGTCTTATTTTTTTTTAAGTGGGAAAAGGGAAAGAATAAAAATATTAAATAGAGGAAATATTGCTCCTACAATACCACATTAACAAACCATTTAAAATTCATTCATCATAACAACACCAAGAATGAAAACAAATTGAAGGTTTACTGTGTGTCAGATCAGATATTATGTTATTTCCTTTTGAGAATTTATAATGTAAAACAATATTTCCTTGAAGGAATAAAAAAATCTTTTAGGTGGCTCTGCTATATATTTAATCTCACAAGCAGACATACATTAACTACTGTATTTCAGACTCCTTGTCCATCCATCTCTTTTCCACATCCCAGTCCCCAAAGAAACATAAACATAGTCAAAAGGAAATTGAGATTAAAAAAACAATGCTTACTAGGAAAATAAGGAGAAAATAGAAAACAAAAGGCAGTGAGAAACTGAGAAAAAAATCCCATCAAAAATATATGTTAGATACAAAGTTTACTGATGCAGTGACACCTGTTCCTGTGTCATCACGCTAGAACATCACCCCTCTGCGATAGAAGTCACCAGTGTGTCTCTCCCTGTCCCACTCACGTCCATCCCCCCAGGGCAAACCAATCAGCCATTCTTCTGTTTATCATTCTCTCTTTTTGCTTTGTACTTTTACCAATATGTTTGTTTTGCTACAAGCAGAGCTTTTTAACACTGACTGCTTGGCAGAGACTACATTCTCTCCTTTTTTCCATTTTTCTTTTCCTTTTTTTTTTTTTTGAGACAATGTGTTTCTGTTCCCAGCCAAATGATCACAAGCTCTGTTTGCTGATAATTAGCAGGTTGAAGTACTTGACAGTTTTACAACATGAAGGTACAAGGAGATAGCAGTTATTTCCAAGCCGTCACGTTTTGCTCACAAAATTCTATTTTTACCATAAACATACAAGCATGGGGCTTAAAGTGGTGGCTTTAAACTGTCTAAGCAGAATTCGGGAATAGAAAGAACCATCAAAACTGCAAGCATTTTTCAAACTCTAAAGATGTTAGATATAGCCTAAGAAGTAGTATAGCGTGATCAGTTAGAGCAATATTGTTTTCAGAGCACTTAGATTATTTTGAATTTTAAGAAAATACAGGAAAGGATTAAACCTTAAGACTGTAAGAGTAGCTAGAGTTTAGTAAAAACATTCACATTCTCTTAATCATAAATTTAACCGTTAAAAGGCTTTTGTTAAACAAAATTAATTTGTGGTTGTCTCTATATTTCTACCCCTACAAATTCTAAATCAATTTTATTAGTCAGAACCCTTACTTTACTTGTAAGAGTCCAAAACCCCTCTCAAATGGCTTAAGTAAGAAGAGGAGTTGAACATTCACATTAACCGATGATCTAGAAGTATGATCATTTCAGCCATAGATGTATATGTAAGCCCTGAAAATATCGAGATCTCTCCATCTCTCAGCTCAATTTTCCTGTCATCTTTAGGAAAGATTTTTCCACAGTGTCATAAAGATGGCCCCTGAGGCTTCAGAATTCCAATTCTAAGCTCCAAAAGGAAATGAGCTCTACTTTTCCAATAATTCTGCAAAAAATCAAGAGAAGGATCCCTTTGGTGGAATGACCATTCTGGAATCATTGTAGTACCAATGAAGTGCACTCACTTTGGCTGGCCAGGCTTATGTATCCACTTCCTCGGAGACCATAAATCTCAGGAGAGCAGGGATTCAATCTTAAATGTTTGGTATAGTCACAGTTAAGCAAAAATAAAAGTTATTTGACTTCCATTAGTTGAGTGAATTATCTTTCTTTAAGTTTCCACCCCATTAGTTTCTACTGCATTCACTGAGAGCCAGAACTAGCTACTCAATGTATATTTAAATTTTTATTTTATTTTATTAGTTAGAGAGAGAGAGAGCGAGCACAGGCAGACAGAGAGACAGGCAGAGGCAGAGGGAGAAGCAGGCTCCCTGCCGAGCAAGAAGCCCGATGTGGGACTTGATCCCAGGATGCCGGGATCATGACCCGAGCCGAGGGCAGCCGCTCAACCAACTGAGCCACCCAGGCGTCCCCTCAATGTATATTTAAAGAGTAGTCCTCGGGCCATAATGATGAGCTACCACTGAAAAAAATAGACAGTTTTTTCAAATGTGTTTTAAAAAATTGCAAGGAGAAAGTGAAAGTTGTTTTTATAATTAAAGGTTAAAAACTAGATACTTGAAAAATTTGCATGGTAATGTTTTTCTTTAGAACCCTTTGTTAATATAATTCTGCCTGCCTCTCCTTTTTAAAATGTTATTGTTTATTCACCTGAAAAAAGACTTGTCTTTTTCCATGTGTAGCTTTTAACTACTCTGGTACCACCTACGGATATACTGGTCCTTGCTTTTCTCAATTCTCCACTTCCTGCGCCTTATTACTCTCAAACCTCCTTCTCTCAAACCATCATTGGCTCTCACCCAAGCACCTTGCCCTCTCTGCTACGTACAGTTTCTCATTGGCTTTTCTGGAGGAAACACTTCTACTACTTTTGTCTTACCAAGGAGAGGTTTATGCTCCCTGCAGGATTTCTCATAGCCCAGCAGCAAGGAAATTCAGAGAAGTAGTGAAAAAATATGGGTCTAGATGGGACTTTAAAGCAGCTTCATTTCCAACAAATTGGCTATTAGCAGAAGACTATACTCTCATTAGGAGACCATAGGCTAACTCAGAATTACCAGTCAGCCATGATTTTATCTTCCTCTGGCCAATTTCAGTCACTTCTATCAGAGGTAGTAGCTGTACCCACAAATGAGGATCATAATTAAAATGATATTATCTACTGTTATCTGAAGGTTATTATATACTAGCCATCTTGCTGGGGACTTTATTTGCATTGTTAAATTTCTATGATGAGATGGCTAGTAGGCATTATCAGTCCTACCTTATAGAGGTAGACACTGCCTTGGGATGTTGCACAGTTTACCAGAGATCACTTGATTTGTAAGAGGAGAGCTGGCATTTGTACCAAGCTCCTTGGACACCAGATCCCCTGCTCTTTATCTTTATGTTTTACTGCATACTTAAAATTCAGATGAGATTTTTCTTCTTGATTAATTTTAATATAATATTTGATATTTACAAAAAATGCCTTAAATGCAATTTAACAGTATATATATGCCTACCTTTATATCTTTATGTTTAAACCTTTATATCTTTAGCATTTTTGTCAGCTTATTATTTTTTTTTTTTTTGTATACCAACTTTTCTGCAAGCATTGAAAGGTATGAAATCTCAGATAATTGGCTATGTCAGCAACCTGGAAAATGCAGTTGAAAGTCATCGTTTTGGTAGAAAAAGATGCCTCAGGGCATAATATTCTACTAGAAAGCTCACTGATGCTTGTAAAATAAAGAGAAATACCATTAGAAAAATGGAGAAGGGTTTTGGATTTTTGTTGTTTTTGTTTTTTTTTTTAATTCTAACACTTTTCTTCCTGGTTTCCAGTATTTTTACACATACAGGACCTATAAAGTAGTTCCATCTTTTTAACTATTATGTTGATGGAAGGGGTATGTAGGATATTTACATGCTATTACAAATTTGTGAGGGCCCTTGAGAGACTTTATTTCAGATCCCAATAGCCAGAATAAATAATGGTTCTAATGACACATCTTGGTTTTTCGTTTTATTTTGTGGGGTTTTTTTTTGGGGGGACGGGGGTTTTTAAAAATTTTTTCTATATAAAATAACAATAACACCAAACTTACAAACCTGTATATCTTATGCTCATCTCTTCGGACAATATTACTATAGAAATATCACTTATCTGTATTATGTCTGAATTACTTAATTCATAAGACCTACATATCCTATTCTTTTCTCTTGAGCTAATACTGTTATAGGGATTCTCACATGTTTATAATTAAATATTATAAACAAAGCTTATAGTTAATATATTTGTATTAGAAGAGTGAAGTAACATTTTATATTTGGTGTTTTTCTTTTCTAAAGCATGATCTGTACACTTAAAAAATTATTATTTTAACAAAGAATCATGAGAATGATGCAGATTTGTAGATGTCTAATGAACTCTACCACTTACCAAATTTGTTAAATCAGTTAGGACGAAGTCCTGGTAAAGAGTCATCACTTTAAAAATTCTATTTCCTAAATTGAAATGGTGGCAACTTACATGCTGATTCTTATATCTAACTCTGCTGGTTTTGTTTGTTTTGTTTTGTTTTTTCTATTATATACATAGAGTTCATTGGTGAAACTGCAGGTTTCATAAATAAAAATTGAGGAGTTCACACAGATATGCTAATAACGCCATTAAACTTCTCCCTTTATATGTAAATTCAAGCCCAGATGTTGCATCATTTGCAAATCTTGCAATTAAGGCATTTTATAACTTCAGTTATGCAAAGGGGCAGCAGACTGGAAAATGGATAAAATTGCTTGGCTAGGACATTACCATGGCAACACGCTGACCTCCATTCAATTAGTTACCACTGAAGATTCAGCTATTAATTATAGTGGTCAAAAGTGGATATCATCTGGATCTCCTCTTACCTTTTTAATATGGACATTTTTCACTCACCATAAATCTTTGACTTTTAGAGCCAAGGCGCCCAAACTGAAGCATTAAGAGTGATACTGCTTAAGTACTGATGGAAGTGAGGGTCAGGAAAGGAATCTCATTTATCAGCCATATTCAAGATAGTTCTTCAACTTTCCATAATCTAAGCACTCCCTCAGCCAAGCATCAAAGTGAATATTCATTACTGCTCATTTTCCTCATTGAACCCTTTGAATTGTGTGTGTCAGCAATTACCTCTCACTTTAGAAAGCCGTCCTTAATTAGGGCCACAATAATCACCAGGGGGCCTCTGAAATAGACAGATGCCCCATTTTTGGTTGACTTTTACATTTCCAGCAAAAAAAAGTTATTCTTTTCTTGGCAGAATGTAAAAGAAGTATTGTGAGTTAATTATGGAGGTACTTAATAAATGATGAAAATTTTTTCATTTGCATTTTAGCAGACTTGAACACAAGAATCTTGTATTTGATGAAGTTAAAATATACTGTTGTTGCAGAACATGTTTTTATCACTGCATCCACAGTCCTAAACTAAACACTTCAGGCACACCAAAGTGTGGTGGTCAGTCACTAGAATACATCCATACTACAGTGCTCATGGTTCTTCATTCAACAAGTATTCTACTGACCAATTTCTCTGTACAAGACAGTGTTCTGGGGACGCCTGGGTGGCTCAGTTGGTTAAGCGGCTGCCTTCGGCTCAGGTCATGATCCCAGCGTCCTGGGATCGAGTCCCACATCGGGCTCCTTGCTCGGCGGGGAGCCTGCTTCTCCCTCTGCCTCTGCCTGCCTCTCTGTCTGCTTGTGCTCGCGCTCTCTCTCTCTCTAACAAATAAATAAATAAAATATTAAAAAAAGAAAAAAGACAGTGTTCTGTGTGGTAAGTATGTAGTGATGTCAAAGAGTGGTAAGATCCCTGCTCATTTGGAAAAAGACAGAAAATCATCAAAATAAGAGGAAAAATATCAGTCAGTGAGAATTGCTATGCGAAGGATTAAAACAGAGCTCAATCAATTATAAGGTATCCATTCCAGATAGTGGTACTAGTAGTGCTAGTAGTGTTGATGGAGATAAGTGAACATATTCCAAAACTTTTTTATTGAATATAGCTTTTTATATAAAAGTAAATTTGAAGTTCACATAAAATAAACATACTTACTGTTCACTTGATTTCACAATAGATGCATGTATGAGAATGTTAGACAGTTCTGATAAATAAATTCCTTTTGTTAGAGTTCAAAATCAAGATTTCTGATTTCTTTTTTTTTTCACTATTATGAATTGCACGGTTGTGAACTATTCCTGATGCACATGTATAAAAATTTTGCTGTCAGTATTCTCAGAAGTAGAATTGCTAGGATTTACCATAATGAATACTCAAAACTTCCTCAACAGAGTGAAGAGATCAATTGTAATCTAGTCAACAATGACATATTATACAACCATGAATTATAACTAAATACAATCAATGACATAATCTTAACACAAATTTGAATGAAAAAATGGGGACCTGCAAAACTACATGCTAGCTTTTATAAAAATATTTTTAAAGAAAATAACAGATAGTTTCAGAATACTTATATATGATACATGTTGAATTTTTTCCTTTAAGGAAATAACAGTGATAAAATGCAGGATTTGGGATGCCTGGGTCACTCAGTCAGTTATGTGCCTGCCTTCGGCTCAGGTCATGATCCCAAGGTCCTGGGATCGAGTTCTGCATCAGCCTCCTTGCTCTGTGGGGAGTCTGCTTCTCCCTCTGCCTGTCACTCCTCCTGCTTGTGCTTTCTCTCTCTCTTTTTCGCTCTGACAAATAAATAAATGGAATCTTAAAAAAAATGTAGGATATTGATTTTCTCAATCTGAGGAAGTAAACAAGGAGTAGGGAGAGAGCACATAGAATCGTATAACTTTATACAATTATAATCTACTTTTGAGTTAGAGTATTTATAATCTACTTTTTGAGTTAGAGTATTAGTTAATCATTATGCATCATATTTTTAAAAATTTGAAGAAAAAAGAGAAAAAAGAAAAAAATAGAAAAGAGAGAGAGGGAAGGAAGGAAGGAAGAACAGGAGAAAGAACACTTCACTTCTTGTGAAGTATATTGTGTCATGAATCAGTGATATAATATGTCATGAACCAGAGGTTATGAATAATCCAATTATTTGAATATGACTTTCTTTTAAAATAAAAATGAATGTCTATTTTATAACAATGACATTTTTTATACAAAAGACTTGAAGAATAAACAATATTTTTTAGAAATTTCTGTTTAACAATGGCCTACTATTCTTGCTTCAGTTATAAGAACTGTTGATACATCTGTTTAATAATGTTGATTTTATTGTTAAGCAACTTTTCCATGCACTCATCTTGGTTTTAATTATATTAAGCAAAAAGCAGCTGAACTCAAGCAATAAAAATCTGGTAAAATGAATTCAGTAAGATGATTGTGGTGGTTTCATCAAGAAATTCTTGTGACTAAAAGTGCAAATCCTAGGCTTGTTGCTTTGTGCCCTTGATGTCACATCCCTGGTAGTAGCTGAAATTTTATAGTGGGTGTCATTAGCCAAAAGGCCTGTTTATTTTTAAGGGTCAAAGTTGGTTAACATTGGCATGAATATATTTGATATTTTGTATTTCATCAAAAATTATTGCATCCTCTGTTCCTGGAAATGTAGTCCAGTCAGCTTTTACATCACTCTAAAATACAAACAAACAAACAAACCTCAAAAATACCACATATAGCCCAATTAATCTCCTCTCTCACCAAACATATTACCTTTACTTATTTTAAAGGTATTACTTACAAAAATCAGTCAAGACTGGCCAAAAATGAACCTCTTTTCAAAATTGACAATAAGCAATTGGTATCAGGAAATGATAGTGCAGAATTAAATAAAAAAAGCTGCCTACATTGTGGATATTTGTAAGACTCAGTAAGATGTAACACATCTCCCTTTTTTTGTATGTTTTTAGAGACTTCAAGCTTTGACTAAGGTTTCATTATTCACTGTTTTATTCTTTGTAAACTTCAGACCTCTGAGACATTTTGGCAGTCTTGAACTTGCAAACAGTGCTCTTGTGCCTGAGGACATCAGGAAATCAGTGTCTAGGAACAAGGATTATCATTTAAACCTACTGTTACTTTATCATCTTAAATAATTGCTTGACTCTTATGTAAAATTAAAAGTTAGTGACATTGTGATAACTCTGCTTAGTCTTTACTTGGCTCTCTCTTTGGGAAAGCCACATTCAAATGCTATTTAAGTTTCTAAGCACCCATCTTGCTTAATTTTCCTTTTTCATTTCTTTGGGGTTCCTATCTTCATTCCTCTGCTCTTTACTATATTTCTCACTTGGCCACTTACTTATGTATTTTTTTTTTCCTTTTTTAGAGATGTTTTATTTTTCTGATTTTAAAATAATAAAAATGTAGTTGGTTAAGATCGAGGAAGAGTAGGGCAACCCTAAGCTTGCCTCTTTTCTTGAACATAGCTAGATAAATATAAAATAATTCCAAATACCTGAGAAATTGATTGGAGGTCTTAGAGAACAAACTGTATATCCACAATCAGAAAAAAAAATGAACCTAGAAGGTAAGAGCTACAGTGAATTGATTGGGGGAGAAAAGAACCCCTGATGGTAGAAGAAGGAGGGAGAGAATGAGAAAGAAAAAGTGGGAAAAAAAAAAGAGTGAAAACACACACAGGGGACTACACAAGAAAATTGTTCCATTAATTGTGAAAAAGGAGAGAGTTTAAATACCACCAGTTTTTTGTTTTTTGTTTTTGTTTTAAAGCACGTTATGGAGTCTGAAATTTTGGAAGTCAGCACCATTACCAGGGTCATGCATGGCTAGCTGAGGAGTACTCTGGTGAGAAAGGCAGAGCCCTGGGAGCAGACAGTGTGGTCTGAGGATCCCCCTGGGTTGCACAAGGGAAGTGGTTCCCCTGCTTGGAGTGCATTTGGTGGAGGTGATACAACCTCTCCATGGGCAAAGGACCCTGTGGGTGCCATTGAACTGTTCCATTCACCAGCATAGGGACAAAGATGTTGGTTGAAGGCAGCAGAACCTGGCACCTGCTGTGTGCTGTAATTTACTATAAACTGAACCACTGCGCAGTTGTGTGACTGTTTTATGGGACAAGCCTGCACTGGCCATAGTGCTGCAAGACCCTCTCCCAGAGGATCAGCATCTCTGAAATGTGGGACATTGAAACCCAGCCAGGCTGAAGGTAAAACGTAGGAGTTCTATGTTGCCTGGCTGGTAAACAACCCTTACAAAGACAGGGTGAAGGCACAGATCTGATGAAAGCCACAGACTCAGGAGAAGCAACGGTTTGCTGTCTGCGAGGGTTTCTGGAAGAGTGGCTGGCATGAACTCCCTGTTCTGGAGATGAGAGAGCGGGGTGAAGCCATTTTCACCACTTGGCCACCAGCAATGACTCAACTCAATAAGAGAAAAATACCACCACCAAGTGGAGACCAGAGCTGCTTACACAAACCCTTGCCCCACTGTGCCTGGCAGGCCCATCTCCACAAGGGTAAGTTCACCTGAGACTCAGAGCAGCAGGCCCCTCTTCCAGAAGCCCAGCACAAACCCCTTGCAGACACCAAGGCTACTGATAATAGATACTGCACAGCTTCACTTTAGGGCAACAAGATCTAGCTTGACACCAATCAGAATGGCTAAAATTAACCAGTCAGGAAACACAAGTGTTAGCAAGGATGTGGAAAAAAGGGAACCCTCCTATATTGTTGGTGGGAATGGAAGCCAGTGCAGCCACTCTGGAAAACAGTATGGAGGTTCCTCAAAAAGTTGAAAATAGAGCTACCCTATAACCCAGCAATTGCACTACTAGGTATTTACCCTAAAGATACAAATGTGATCTGAAGGGGCATGTGCACCCGAATATTTATAATAGCAATGTCCATAATAGCCAAACTGTAGAAAGGGCCTAGATGTCCCTCAAGAGATGAATGGATAAGGAAGATATGGTATATATATACAATGCTCAGCCATCAAAAAAACAAAACAAAACAAAAAAAAAAAACAAAAAACACGGGGGGCCTGAGTGGCTCAGTGAGTTAAAGCTTCTGCCTTCTGCTCAGGTCATGATCCCATGATCCTGGGATCAAGCCCTGCATTGGGCTCTCTGCTCAGCAGGAAGCCTGCTTCCTCCTCTCTCCCTCTCTTCCTCTCTCTCTACTTGTGATCTCTGTCTGTCAAATGAATAATAAAATCTTAAAAAAAACAACACCATTTGCAACAACATGGATAGAACTAGAGGGTATTATGCTAAACGAAATAAGTCAGTCAGAGAAAGACATTTATCATAAGATCTCACTGATATGAGGAATTTGAGAAATAAGACAGAGGATCATAGGGGAAGGTAGGGGGAAAATGAAACAATATGAAACCAGAGAGGGAGATCAACCATAAGAGACTCTTAATCTCAGGAAACAAA
Source organism: Taxidea taxus jeffersonii (assembly GCA_003697995.1). Lineage (NCBI taxonomy): Eukaryota > Metazoa > Chordata > Mammalia > Carnivora > Mustelidae > Taxidea > Taxidea taxus. The sequence goes on from RCUC01017475.1 coordinate 15,413, forward strand.
CTGAGAGTTTCTGGAAGGGATGGGGGTAGGAGGGCTGGAGCAGCTGGAGGATGGATATTGGGGAGGGTATGTGCTGTGGGGAGTGATGTGAATTTTGTAAGACCAATGCATCACAGACCTGTAACCTTGAAACAAATAATACATTATATGTTAATTAAAAAATACAAAAACAAAAAAAGATCTAGCTTCCTTTGGCTTTTTGGTTTGTTTTTGTTTTTGATACAGAAAGAGCAATTTCTAAATTTAATTTTATTTAGGGGCACCTGGGTGGCTCCATCAGTTAAGCATCTGCCTTTAGCTCATGTCATGATACCAGAGTCCTGGGATTGTGCCCCACATCAGGCTCACTGCTCAGTGGGGAGTCTGTTTCTCCCTCTCCTGCTCTTCCTGCTTGTGCTCTTTCTCTGTCAAATAAATACATCTTTTAAAATTTAATTTTATTTATGTTTAATTTTTAATATTTTTTCTATCAAGCTTCTCTTAACAAGCAGACCAAAAACCCTAGGATCTAACTTCCTTTCTTCCTTTGCTTATTTTTATTTTACTTTAAATTTTTAATTAAATTTTATTTATTTTGTTTTATTGTTTATATTTGTTTGACCTCCAAAATGACAAGATGGAGGAATTCATCCCAAAAGAAAGAACAGAAAGAAATGACAGATATAAGTAAAGATCTATCAACTAGAATTTAAAACAACAATTATAAGGATACCAGGTGGGCTTGAAAAAAGCATAGAAGATAGTAGAGAGTCCTCTACTGCAGAGATAAAAGAACTAAAATATAGTCATGCCAAAATTAAATGCTATATCCATGATGCAAACCTGAATGGATGCCATAACAATGAGGACAGACGAAGCAGAGGAACAAATTAGTGACAGAGCAGATAAAATTACAGAAAATAATGAAGCAGAAGAGGGAAACAAAGGTAAAGGATCATGAAGGTAGACTTAGGGAACTCAGTGGCTTATTAAAATGTAGTTAGTAATAGTCATATCATAAGAGTCCCAGAAGATGAAGAGAGAGAAAAAGGGGCAGAAGGTTTATTTGAGCAAATTATAGCTGAAAATTTCCCTGGGTAAGGACACAGACATCAAAATCCAAGAAGCACATAAAACTTCCCTTAAATTCAACAAAGCCAGCCATTGCCAAGGCATATCATAGTCAAATTCCCAAAATGCACAAACAAGGAAAAAATTCTGAAAGATTGCCTCAGATCTGCCCACAGAAACTTGGCAGGCCAGAAGAGGATGGCTGGATATATTCAATACACTGAATGGGAAAAATATGCAGCCAAGAATACTTTATCCAGCAAGGCTGTCATTCAGAATGGAAGGAGATATAAAGAGTTTCCCAGATAAACAGAAAATAAAGGAGTTAGTGAACACTAAACCAGCCCTGTAAGAAATATTAATTGGACTTTGAGGGGGAAAAAAGAACAAAAGCAAAAAAGACTAGAAAGGAACAGAAAACATTGTCAGAAAGATTAACTTTACAGGTAACACAATGACACTAAATTTATATCTTTCAATTATCACTTTGAATGTAAATGGACTAAATGTTCCAGTCAAAAACTTAGGGCATCAGAATGGATAAAATAACAATAACAACAAACACAATTCATCTATATGTTGCCTACAAGAGACTCATTTTGAACCTAAAGACACCGGCAGATAGAAAATGAGGAGACAAGAAACTATCTGTTATGCTAATGGATGTCAAAAGAAAGCCGGAGTAACCATCTTATATCAGACAAATTAGATTTTAAAACAAAGACTGTATCAAGAAATGAAGGGCATTTTATCATAATTAAGGGGTCTATTCATCAAAAAGATCTAATAATTACAAATACTTATACACCCAAATATATGAGTAAATTAATAACAAACATAAAGAAATTCATTGATAATAATACAATAATAGTGGGGGATTTTAATACCTCACTTATAGCACTGGACAGATCATCTACACAGAAAATCGATAAGAAAACAGGGGCTTTGAATGACACACCAGACCAGATGGACTTAACAGACATATTCAGAACATTTTATCCTAAAGCAGCAGAATACACATTCTTTTTGAGTGCACATGGAACATTCTCCAGAATAGATCACACACTGAGTTACAAATCAGCCCTCCACAAGTACAAAAAGATTGAGATCATACCATGCATGTTTTCAGACCACAACACTATGAAACTTGAAGTCAACCATAAGAAAACATTTGGAAGGACAACAAATACATGGAGGTTAAAGAACATCCTAGCAAAGAATGAATAGATTGACAAGGAAATTACAGACAAAATAAAAAAGTACATGGAAGCAAACGAAAATGAAAACACAGTAGTCCAAAACCTTTGGGATGAAGCAAGTGTAGTCCTAAGAGGGAAGTACATCGCAATACAGACTGACCTCACAAAGCAAGAAAAATTTCAAATATACAACCTAACATTACACCTAAAGGATCTAGAAAAGAAACAGCAAATAAAGCCCAAAGCCAGCAGAAGAAGGGAAATAATAAAGATTAGAGCTGAAATAAACAACATAGAAACAACAACAACAACAAAACTAATAAGATCAATGAAATTAAGAGCTGGTTCTTCAAAAGAATTAATAAAATTGATAAAGCCTAGCCAGGCTTATGAAAAAGAAAATAAAAGGACCCAAATAAATAAAATTGTGAATGAAAGAAGAGAGATCATAACCAACACCACAGAAATACAAACCATTCTAAGCGAATATTACATAAAATTACGTACCAACAAACTGGGAAATCCAGAAGAATTGCCCAAATTTCTAGAAACATACAAGTTACCAAAACTGAAACTGAAAGAAATTGAAAATTTGGACAGACCCATAGCCAGCAAAGAAATAGAATCAGTAATCAAAAATCTCCCAAACATTTAAAGACAAGTTGATATCTATTCTTCTCAAATTGTTTAAAAAAATAGAAATGGAAGGAAAACTTCCAATTTCATTCTATGAGTCTAGCATTACCTTGATTCCAAAAACCAAAGACCCCACTAAAAAAGGAGAATCACAGGCCGGTATCCCTGGTGAATATGGATGCAGAAATTCTCAACAAGATACTAGCAAATTGAATTCAGTAGTACACTAAAAGAATTATTCACCACAATCAAGTGGGATTTATTCCTGGGCTGCAGAGTAGGTCCAATATTTTTAAATCAATTGATGTGATACACCCATTAATAAAATGAATGATAAGAACCATATGATCCTCTCAATAGATGCAGAAAAGCATTTGACAAAATACAGTATCCATTCTTGATAAACAACCTCAACAAATTAGGGAGAGATGGAACTTACCTCAATATCATAAGAGCCATATAGAAAAGACCCACACCTAATATCATCCTCCATGGGGAAAAACTGAGAGCAAGAGCCTTTCCCCCCTGATCTGAAACAAGATAAAGATGTTCACTTTCACCATTACTATTTAAGATAGTACTGGAAGTCTTAGCCTTAGCAATCGGACAACAAAAAGAAATAAAAGGCATCCATATGGATAAGGAAGAAGTCAAACTTTCACTATTTGTGGACATGATACTCTACATAGAAAACCCAAAAGACTCCACAAAAAAATTGCTTAGAACTAATACATGAATTCAGCAAAGTCACAGGACATAAAATCAACATATAGAAATCTGTTGAGTTCCTATACAATAATGAAGAAGCAGAAACATAAATCAAAGAATCATTCCCATTTGCAACTGCACAAAATACAGTAAAATACCTAGGATTAAGTCTAACCAAACACGTAAAAGATTTGTACTCTGAAAACTACAAAACACTGATGAAAGAAATTGAAGATGACACAAAAAAATGAAAAAAAAAAACCATTCCATGTGCACGGATTAGAAGATAAAACATTGTTAAAATATCTGCATTACCCAAAGCAAACTACACATTTAAGGCAATCCCTATCAAAATAACACCAGCATTTTTCACAGAGCTAGAACAAACAATCCTAAAGTTTGTATGGAGCCCTAAAAGACTCCGAATAGCCAAAGCAATCCTGAACAAGAAAAATAAAACTGGAGGCATCACAATTCCAGATTTCAAGCTATATTACAAAACTGTAGTCATCAAGACAGTGTGGTACTGGTACAAGTACAGACACATAAATCAATGGAACAGAACAGAAAACCCAGAAATCATCCCACAACTATATGGTCAATTAATCTTCAACAAAGCAGGACAAAATATCCAATAGTAGAAAGACAGTCTTTTCAACAAATGGTGTTGGAAAAAACTGGACAGAAACATACAGAAGAATGAAACTGTATGACTTCCTTACACCATTTACAAAAATAAATTCAAAATAAGTGAAAGACCAAAATGTGCGAAAGGAAACCATCAAAATCCTAGAGAACACAGGCAGCAACCTCTTTGACCATGGGTGTAGCAACTTCTTACTAGACACATCACCCGAGGCAAAGGAAACAAAGCAAGAATGAATTATTGGGACCTTATCAAGATAAAAAGCTCTGCATAGTGAAGGAAACAATCAACAAATCTAGCAGGCAGCCTACAGAATGGAAGAAGATATTTGCTAATGACATATCTGCTAAAGGGTTAGTATCCAAAATCTATAAAGAATTTATCAAACTCAACACCCAGAAAACAAATAATCCAGGTACAAAATGGGCAGAAGACATGAATAGACACTTTTCCAAAGAAGACATCTAGATGTCTAACAGACACATGAAAAATTGCTCAACATTAGTCATCATCAGGGAAATGCAAATAAAACCATGATGAGATACCACCTCATGCCTGTTTAGAATGGCTAAATTTAACAACACAGGAAATAAGTGTTGGCAAGGATTCAGGGAAAGGGGAATCCTCTTGCATTGTCAGTGGAATACAAACTGACATAGCCATTCTAGAGAACAGTGTGGAGGGTCCTCAAAAAGCTCAAAATAGAACTACCCTATGATCCAGCAATTGCACTATAGGTATTTGGGTATAGGTATACCCAAAGGATACAAAAATAAAGATTCTCAGGGGTACGTGAACTCTGATGTTTATAGCAGCACTATCAACAATAGCCAAACTATGGAGAGAGCCCCAGTATCCATCAATTGATGAGTGGATAAAGATCTGGTATATAGGGCACCTGGGTGGTTCAGTCAATTAAGCATCTGACTCTTGATTTTGGTTCAGGTCATGATCTCAGAGTTGTGAGGTCACATCAGGCTCTGTGCTCTGTATGGAGCTGGCTTAAGATTCTTTCTTTCCCTCTGCCTTTGCCCCTCTCCCCTTTAAAAAAAAGAAGATGTGGTATGTGTGTGTTTGTGTGTGTGTATGTGTGTGTGTGTGTATTTATACAATGGAATATTACTCAGCCATCAAAAAAGAATGAAATCTTGCCATTTGCAGTGATGTGGATGGAACTATTATGCTAAGCAAAATAAGTCAGTTAGAGAAAGAAAAACACCATATGACTTCATTCACATATGGAAATTAAGAAACAAAACAGATAAACGTAGGGGGAGAAAAAAGAGAGAGCAAGAGAGAAAGGAAAATAAATCATAAGAGACTTAACGTTAGAGAACAAACTGAGGGTTGATGGAGAGAGGCTGAGGGAGGATGGACTATATGGTTGACGGTTATTAAGGAGAGCACTTGTGATGAGCACTGGGTATTGTATGTAGGTGATGAGTCACGGAATTCTATTCCTGAAACCAATATTGTACTGTATGGTAACTAACTGGAATTTAAATAAAAAGTGAAATAATAATAAAAATACTTTTTAAAGTGTCATAAATTATAGAAATATTTTTACAGTGCACATTTTCTATAATCTGAATACCCACACATGTGTACTATGAGCTCTTTTGCATGTGTTCTTCCAGTTTTTTAAAATCTACATGTATACAGACAGGTCATTTTACTATTATACAAAATTTAATTGTACTTTACGTACTGTGTTGAAACTTGCTTTCTTAATTTAATATATCTTGAATCATACTTTCCTAAGCAGGATATAAAAACTTATCTCATTTATTTAAAAGTTGAATAACATCCCATTAAATAGCTGTTCCTTTATTTATCTAATTAATTATTTATTTAATTAATCCTTTATCAATAGTTGTTATGCTCTCATAAGAAAAATGCACTATCAATTTCCATAACATAAATTCCTAAAGTGGGGCCATGTGTCATAGGCCTCATTAAAAAAAAATTGGGTTTGAGTAGCTAGTCAGGAGTTGGATTTTGGATACACTGATATATCAGTGTTCTCTCTTAGAAACCTATGAGGGAGGCATCAGTTATAGAATTGACCTTGAATATGGAGCCAGCTCCATACAGAGTCTGAAGCTTAGAGAAATGATTAGACTTAAAGTAGACATTTCAGGTAATCTTTGATATTCTGGTTTATCATACTGCTATTTGTCTGGGATGTATTTTCTAGGAAGGGCGGAGTGTGAGGGACATCTATTGAATACTTTTTTGTATATGTGTTACATGAGATATGTAGCTCATGTGTAATATATATGACATATATAAGATTTGCCTATATACCTATATATCCACATACATATAATATGAATTAGGTCACTATTTGGCTCTGTAAACTGTTGGCTGTTTGGAACTGGCTCACCTGTATATAGTATCTCTTTAGCTAATGGGCACTTGGCAGCATTGTTTTGAGTCACCCTTTCTGTGTATGCTTTTTACTCTGCTGTGCCTTCTCCTTCTACCATTTCTGTTTGTGATGGTATCCAGTTTTTCCACATAATGGCTAACCAGGACAGACAAGTCCTAGAGCAGAACCTAATACGTATTTAAACAGGAAGTTTAATATTTCGATGTTAAAATACAAGTTTAAGCAAATTCAGGGAACACTGCCTTTTAAAAATTGGCTAAGGAAACTAAAGGTTTTTGGGTTTGTTTTTTTTTTCTTTCAGAATCAGTGGAAATACTTTGATATGAAAGGAGCAAAGAAAATAGATAAATAACATTGCTACCACTGAGGGTTAATCAATGTGGGGGAGCTAGGAAAAACAATGGCCAGAGGCATGTCCTATCTTTAGAGGATTTAGAGGGTGGAGGAGCCATTGTCCATCTAGAGTTCTAGGAAGATTGTCTTCCTCATTATGCTCAAGGACCCTTTAGAAAACTGAGTAGCAAGTATTCTCATTTTAAGGCCTGCTTTGTGAATTAAAAATTTAGATATGGATTCAGTGATGTTCAGGTATGATCTGTGGACCAGTACTGGTTGGAGAGCCTTGCTACTCGTCAGTAATAAAAAAAATAGTAATTGAGTAAGTCCAAGAAGTGATTATAACAATTTTACAGAGTTATTTTGTGCTTGTGGAACCAATAAAAATAATTTAAAAATTGGATGTATGGTCTTTAGATTTTTAATTTTGTTTTTGTGCAGTTAATTTTTAGGGTTTTTTTACAAAAATATTATCTGCAAGAGACTAGAAAATTTTTTTAAGATTTTATTCATTTATTTGACAGAGATCACAAGCAGGCAGAGAAACAGGCAGACACAGAGGAGGAAGCAGGCTCCCTGCTGAGCAGAGAGCCCGCTGTGGAGCTCGATCCCAGGACCCTGGGATCATGACCCGAGCTGAAGGCAGAGGCTTTAACCCACTGAGCCACCCAGGTGCCCTGAGATTAGAAATTTTTAACAATAAAGTTACTGGTCCTTCACCAGTGATAGTTTGAAAAGTGTTAGAGATGACCCAGGACAAGTATCTATCGACTACAGTGAATTAAAAGATTAAGATAAAAACTACAATTCCCAACTGAACACTCAGGTTTCTTGAGTGAAGACCAGAAAAACAGTTCACTCTTGGTATGATATAATTAATCTGTGAAAAGTTGCTCCAGGTCATAGAACTGAGGGATGGGCTACACTTTTATTTAGAGCCACGGCACTTTCCAAGGGCACTGTTATAACTACTTCACCAAACAACTGGAGTTTTACAGCAAGACCTACAGAAGTTATAACAGCCCAAATGTGTTGTAAATAGATCATTTTTATTTAGCTCTTTCTAGTAATTATGTGAAAATCGTTTCCAGTGTTATAGTTAATTTTAAAATATTAAGGGCTTAGTTGTTGCAATCCCCTTGAATGATATCAAGAGCCATTACATTATGGACTAATGATTTGGCAAATTTAATTATGTAAATCAAAATTATTTTGACATTTAGATGCTCAAAAAGAAACTACAGCTGTTGAATGTTTATGGACTTACTCATTTTAAGCACTTAATTTTTCTCATCAATTAAAGTTTTCTCTTGTGTAGATATCCTAATGATGAATGAGGATATATAATTTCTTTTCTTAAAAAAATACTGAAATATGAAAAGAGTAATGGAGCATTTCATACCCTATCTAAGACAGAGAAAATTTCTCAATGAAAGTAATGAAAAATGAGTGATTGATTAGCCTTAGAAGCAACCACTTTTAAATAGGTAGCTAGACTTCTTTTAACTATAATAACCTTGTCATCTAAAATATTAATTTCATTTACATGTTAATTGAACCTATCTAGTTAGTGTGATCTGAGTAAGAGAATATTCTCTGAAGTAAGTACAGTGCTTCAGTTTCTGGAAATTCTTAATTCTGAGTGTGCCAAATTATAAGGGTAAAATGTGAATTTTGGTCACCTGAAGAATCTAAAGTAGGTAAAAAAATTTACTGGAGAAAATTTATATTGAGTTTTCTTATTACCTATTTCTATTTTGTGTTATCTATTTACCTTATTACTTGGTTGAGGCCCTGTGGGTCCCAAGATAGCTAGGATATGTTCTCTACCCTAAGGAACTCAGAGTTTTGTGGAGGATTAAGTAAACACAGTCAAAGGAGAAAGACGGGGTAATGCTAATGACAGAAAAGTGAGGAACACTTAACCCAATTTCAGGAAATTGCAGATTTTCCCTGTCAATTCAACAGCATATCTAGACTTAAGGCACACCTTAACAAAGCCAAAGAATCAAAGGAAAGAAGGAAATGAAGTGAATAGAAGAAAAAGCATCCAGGAACTGGGAATAGTGTACCAGAATCAAGAAGTCAGGAAGAAAATAGTGGGCACAATTTATGAATCTGAATCATCAAGTATGAAGCATAGAGTATATGGAAAAGAGCCCAGAGAGATCAGTGAGGAAGGGCATAAAATGTCTTTTATAATCTGTTGAAACCGGATTCAGTTCCATAAAGGAATACAGAACTGCAGAAGAATCTACAGGTAAGTCAGGGTCAGATCTGCATTTCATGTAAAGCAATATAGCAGCCATAAAGATTTTAGAGGAAAAAGGTCAGAGGAAAGAAGTGTGGTTAGAAAATTAGGTATTAAATAAAAAAGACTCATCCAAGAAAATGTATCAGTCATCTCAGACAGTTTGCTCTGCTATAACAGAATAGCATAGATTGGGCGGGTGACTTATAAAAAAGGAATTAATTTTTCACAGTCTTGGGGGCTGGGAAGATCAAGGTATCAACTAGGAAGATTCAGTGTCTGATAGGGTTCTGATTCCTGGTTCATAGTTAACCACCTTCTTGCTGTGTCCTCACATAGTGAAAGGGACAAGAGAGTTCCATTTCATGAGGATACTAATCCTGTTCATGGGGGCTCCATCCTAAGGATCTAATCACCTTTCAAAGACCCTACCTCCTAATACCATCACATTGAGGTTAGAATACCCGTGTATGAATTTATGGGAAGGGACACAAACATTCAGTCCATAACAATGGCAAAGTGGAATAGACGTGCTTGAGAGACATTTAAGAGATACACTACAAAGGATGTGGGAGATGAAGAAAAAGAAAGGATCAGGAATGGCTCCAAGTTTTCCCATTTGGAAACTGGATGAGTGTTGGTACTACCAATAGAACAGAATATTTGAGAACAGAAGTCATATTTAGGGAGGAAGAGAGCTGAGTTGTCATTGAGGCAGAGTGAGCTTGCAGAGCCTATGTAATGTCCAGGTGGAACGTATAGTTCAGAAAAGAACTCTGGGCTCTAGGATACATTTTGTTGCCTTTAGCTTGTAGCTGCTAATTAAAGCCATGATTCTAGATGAGGCTGCCTGGGGAATAGGTGAGAGGTGAGGGTGTATCATATTCCATAGCAAGTGTTTCCAAAGATCATGTAGTATTGCAATAGTCCTCCCTTTCCAGTTCGGTCATAACCCACAAATGCCGATATGTAGGGCTCCTTCCTTTACCTAGAAGATCTAGGAATAATAAAGGATAACTTACTGATCATGACCTACAACTGAATAAAGAGAGGGACAGATCTTTAGGATGCAGAAGGTAATTTGCCGTTAATTCCAACTCTCATTGGAAGGAGTGAAGGCAGGTTCTCCAAATGAAAATGAAATTGGAGCTGAGATTTGAAGAATTATTGGTTGAGGTCAGAGATCATATAAGCATAGGCATTTAGCTGTGAAAAGCCTGGAACTGACAGATGTTGCTGAGATTCTGAGCATATGGAGAGAGTGGGAAAAGGCCATCAAAAGGGGAGAGTTGAGCCAGATGATGGAGCATAACAGAGGCTAGATTTTATTTCATAGGTTATGTCCTATGAGGAAGGTTTTGAATAGTGAGGGGTATGACTAGAATTGTACTTTGCAAAAATTAAACGAGCAACTTTTATTAAAGGGATTGATAAGAATGAGAGAAACTATTACATTTAGTTCTAATGGTCTGATTTGAAAAATGAAGAGCATCTGGTATGAGACAGTGACCGGTTGGAAATGGAATGGAGAGTAAAGATGGGAAATTTGCGGGGAGAAGATTTGAGAAGTTTAGTTTTGTTTAGTTAGTTAATGTTTAGCTAGCCGAGCTACCTGGAATAAAATGAAATTTAATTAAATTTGGTCTAGGAAAAGATATTTGGGGAGTGAGTAGTGACATTTAAGGGACAATTGAAGAAGTCAGAGTCAGCATTTGACTGAGGTAGACTCAGATAAGGAGGACCAGGAGAAAGTACTTAAAAGAAAAATCCTAGAAGGAAAGGTGGTCAGCAGAGTCAAATGCTGCAGATATGAGCTGGATGAGGATCCAAGTCATTGCACTGGATTTATTGATTAGGAAGTGACAGATAAAATTTGATTGAATCATTGATTTCAGTGTGCTGGCAGGAGCCAAATCTACCTTGTAGCCGAGGAGTGTGAAAAGAAGAAACAAATTAAATATAAACTACTCATTTTTCCCCCTATTTTTTTTTTCCTTTCTTAATTCCCAGCTTCCTGATTTTTCTTTTTCACATTCTGCATTCTTACTTCTCTATTCCATTGTACTCCTTGGCCTGCCCAAGTTGTTAAGTCCTAGTAACAATATGTTCTCAACTAACATTTTCGATATGCTGTTTTCATCTTCACTACAACACAGCAAAGAAGGTGTGCCATTTTACAGATGAAAAAAACTGAAGTTCAAAGGAGTTACATTTCATGCCCAAGGCTATATAGCAAGAAATGTATGGAGCTAAGAGTGTGATCATGCCTGATGTCAAATGTCATGCCTAGAGCTGCTGTAATATGTCTGCTTTCCTCTCATACATCATCTGAGCTGAAAATCCAAAGTCCTAGATTAAACACTTCTCTATCATGTCACCCAGATTTTGCCTCGTTCTACCCAAATCCCAACCATTGGAGGTTTTGGAGCAATAGTTCAACGATGAAGGTAAATATATTCAGTGGGCAATATTCTGAAGGTGTAAGAGTGGGGCTTGTTAACTTTATACCCCAGCCTCTCATAAAGAAGTCAGTCACTGTCTTTGGATCTTGATAATATCAATGACCAAGACTCTGATCATAAGCCTTAAAATCCTTTTTCACATCATATCTATCAGTGATATAATTTGTAAGTCATTTTATCTCCAAGCCCCAAAACACTTAAGTAGTGTTTTTTTAAAACCAACTTTATTTCACGATTGTATGTATATATTTGTGCATGCAAATTCATGTATGTGTGCATGTATGTAGACATATGTCCTCCATATGAGTGAACATTTTTTTCCCTTCCCTACTGCTATGAATACAGCTACTGTAAATATTTTTCAGACTGTTAGGAAAAGACTATTAAGATGTTTACTGTAGAGCTGCCTGGCTGTCTCAGTTAGTTAAGCTGCCTTGAACTCAGGTCATGATCCGAGGGTGCTGGGATTGAGCCCTGAGCTCTTGTCAGGCTTCCTGTTCGGCAGGGAGTCTGCTTCTCCCTCTCCTCCCTGCTCCTGTTCTCTCTGTCACTATCTCTGTCTCTCCCTCTCTCTCAAATAAATAAATTAAATCTTTATAAAAATGTTTACTCTATAGTCTCAGAATGTATAATATAATTTTAAAGTATCTAGGGTTAATTTTTCATATTCTTAGTATATAACAGGCACAATATAACAGGTACAATACCTACGTTACCTAGTTGTGTAACTGGACTATGACCTGAAGTTCTCAGTGATCACATTTTAATCAGGCAGTTTGACCATTATTATCACGTGACATTTGTTCACTGTGACCCAAATGTCCTGGTGGATGATATTCATTTCAAGTATAACTTGAAAAACATCATCAAAGTAATTTAACATAGTTTCATATTTAATTTATATTACACAATAAAACACTGGTGAACTTGGGTTGTCTGAACAGAATCATGAAGTCAGAAGTTCCTAGGATGTACAGGAGGTCCTGAGTTCGTGTTAAATGTAAGCACCGACAGTGGAGTATTAGTTAATTAATTCTAATCCTGGGTTTCTCAGAGCTCAGTCGATTGAAAGGTGAAAAAAAATAAGATAAGCCGATTATTTCATATCTAACATCTCTTTCCATCATTGAAGCCAAACTGGCTCTTAAACTTATTTCGATTATTATTTTTGTTAACCTCAAAAAAATGAATCAAACCGGTTTACTTCTTATTTCTTTTATTATCAGCACATAAGCGTGCCTTTCTAAAATTAATTCTGTTATTGATTCTATTTTTGAATCTTGTTGATGTGTTCAAAAAATAACTAATAATGACTTAGAAAGTCTTTATCCTCAGCAGTGACAGAATTCCATCAATAGTTTATTGATTTGTTCTCGGATAATATTTATATTTTATGGACATGGCATATATAACATTTCAGAATTCATTTAAGTCAGAGGAAATGACACATATTCATTTACATATGTTGGACAGAGCGAACATTCACAAGAATATTTATTACGGGAACACGCTTTTATTGAGAAACTGACAAAGGTGTTGAAAAGTATGTTTTCTGTAGCATAAATTGTCCCAGGGGAGCAGTTACAGGTGAGGGCAGTTAGATTTTAGAGTCATGTAAAGAGGACAGCTTTAACACAAAATGATTTTTCGGATTAGTTATTGATAGATGACCTTGGAAACTCTGAGAACTGATGACAAATTGCCCATCTATTTAAAATACAATTTAACAGAAATACTAAACACACGTAATAGAAGCAAGATTCCCAAAAGCAATCATCTGTTTTTTCTATTACTATAAAAGCAGTTGTTGAAAACTGAATCCAAATTAAATAGTTTTTGCCAAAAACATAGATTTTGAGCTTTTTTGTTGGCTTCTGTACTTCAGCCTCTTTATTCACCCCATAAGCAGAATTGGGGAAACAGAAGGCCGTATTATTTAGTAAACAGACTCAAAACTAAAATTAAAAATAAGGCTAATGTACAAATCAGACAAAACAAAATTAATCGGATGAGTTTTAATTGAACATATAATGATTACTGTGCATCAGAGTAATCAGGCATAAATAATAAGCACTTTTTGTTAATGTTTATTTACTACTATTATTTTTCTTATTATTTTAGGGCTATGTTTGCAGTCGGGCTGTCTCTTTGCTCCTATATCCGTGACACAGGTTTTTAAACTATGTATTCTTCATTATATGATATAGAAAATAACTTTAACAAGTTACAATAAAAATAGGAGGTATTAAACATTTCTTGAGAAAAAAATAAATAGGACTATAAGCATAATAAATATTTTATAACATGATTTGATAAAAACAGATTTTTATACATTACTGACAAAGACACAGCAGGTTTGAAAGAAAATCATACAAAGATTTTATCACATATTTTGTCCAACATGTCTAGAAAATTTTGTAATCCTCCAGGGCAGCTGTTTATTTCTGTTAAAAAATTAATTTTAAAAATAAATTATACTGATGCCACTTCTTTGACTATTATGAATTTGAAAAATCCAAACATAGGCCAAAATATTCCTCTCTTTCCTGAGGACCAAACAATGTTATTAGTCAATGTGATAACTGAAAACTTAGATACCTTCAGAGGCCAAGCAGGTACCTTATATATGTGTAGGAAGCTTCTAGTGGAAGACCACCTGAGCAATAGAATCTGAGAGTTCTGGCAAATTTAGGCTTCAACTAAAGACATGCAATTTAAAAAATGAAAAACCTAGGAGTAGGCCAAGCTAAATCCCTAGGTAACCAGCTGAGCACAAAGCTGCCATTTTGTAATTGGCCCATTAAACACTATGCCTCGGTCTAGCCACAAATAACAACTTTGTATCTACATAAAGTTTGATCAAAAATTCATTTCATCTACTGGGGAAGAGCCCTAGGAAGACAGAGCTATACTTTTCAGAATACCTCCTTACTCCCCTAGGGTGGGGTTTGCTTATTAAGATAGATTAAACTCTAACTAGTTTGGAGCTTCCAAAACCAGAGAAAAAAGAAATCAGTAAGCAGCTAGTTATTGCCATGGCAGTAATAATAAGCTTTGTCTGGCCATCTGTGGTTTATGTCTAGGACACTAAGTATAGTTTGAGGACAAAGTGAAAAAGCAGGCAGCTGAAATTGGGATAATTTCTTCCTTTTTCTCTGGAGGTAGAAGGTGCCTAGGAAAAAGAGATCCTCTTCTTGGAATCCTTCCCTGGGGTATAGAATGTAAGGCTCTTTTGGAGGCAAATTGACAGGTAATGGCTTTCTCTTAGGAAAAACACAGCACCTGGGAAAAGCACCTTCCCAGGGAAAAGCCCCTTGCTCCTAAATTTAGAACTCAGGACCTTATAAAACATGAAAGCAGCTTCCTCTGTCGCTCCGGAAGGACAAGCACTGTCTTCTCGTTTTCTTTTACTGTTATTTCTGTATCTAAAGGGAATCCCACCCAGTTCTATTAAAATTGCTAAGAAATGAGGTGAAGACAGAGGGCAAGAGAGGGCATTGTGGATGTGTCAGAGAAAATAAAATGCTTCTCCTAACATTGCTGCTACGCAGATGCATTTAGGAAATGTTTTTAGAGGCTAAAAAAATCACACGAAGAGGTAAGAGTAGAACATATTTTTTTCTCCTTTAACTTTGCAAAGCAACGTTCACTTTGGCCAAGAGCGCAAGAATGAATCAAACAGCAGGGAGTCTTGGGTGGGGTGATCCGTGCTCAGAGGCAGAGGGAGAGCACAGATAAAGGAAATCCACAAGTAGAAAACCAGTGAAAAGGATCTGTTGGACACAAATCTGATCAGGTTCATTCCATTGCTTCCTCACTCTCTCTAACCAACCCCCCCCCCCAGACTTGATAAGAGAAATGATTAAAAACGTCCTTATCCAAAACAATTTTTCACACGGTTTTAGTCGATTGATGGGCCTCCATCAGCAGGAGAGGATGGTTCTCCTTAGGCTGTGTAAGAGCGATGGATGTGATGCCTACATTGAATGCTATAACCACCGCTGTTAGGAGCTGAATTACCATTACTACTGCTGTTAGGAGCTGAATTACCATTACTATTACCATTACTATTACTAATATTTATGAATTTAATTAAATCTCTATTTTTATCAATACATTAACTTCTCAAGTTTTCTTCTCAGCCCACATTTTTATTTTTATATCCTGAGGATCCTAATTTGAAACAGAGCCTTTAATTAAAAGAGATTTGCTCTCTCACACTACTCAATACATAATAATTATCTCTAAAATTTTCTTCTTATAATAATATTTTTCCTATGATCATGCTATTAATATAGTTAGGGTTGCATGTAATAAATAGGATGTCTTACCTGAGATAAAAATATTGAAGCTACATATTTTATGGCTTTTATACACATTCAATGGCTTCCACTTGTTTGCCTTTATGCCAAAGATATTATATTAAGAAAAATATATACACCTAAGGAAACAGTAATAAAGATCTTCATAAAACTGACATGCAAGTTAGTTTTAATTAATGTTTTCATTTAACTGTTCTATGCATTTTAGCATTTTAGCTTTCACACATTTCATAAATTTCCACATTTTTAACAGTTTTTTACTTAGGAAAAAGCCATGTGACTCTTGTAGTTACTTTTTTTTTTTTTAATCACAGTTCTTTCAGGTGTGTTTCTAAGCTAGTTTTGTTACAAAAAGGTCAAATTACTTGACCTTCCTCATCCCATGAGCTTGTGAAGAATGAGGGATCAAATAGCTTCTGTATGGCTGCTAGAAATGTCACCTATATTTAATATACTACAGAAGAGTCGGTCAGTAAGTGTCAAAGGAGGGATTTAAACCCAAAGCTTTCTGGCTCCATTCACTATGCTTTCTACCCCCTGGGCAAATCTGCATTCTTAATTCATATTGATATATTATATGCTGGAAGGGGCATGACGGGGTGACTATTCCTGTCTTGCTTACTGCTATATAACTTGTGTTACAGTGAATGGATAAAAGTATTTCACTATAAAGAGGACATGTATTTACAGTATTTAGAAAAATGGCTGTTCTACCCTTGTATTTATAAACCAATTCCATTCTTCCATTGTTGTATTCAGTCCGCAGAAATAATTTCATTTTTTGTTGTCATGTTGTTAAAAATTTGGTCATTTTACATGCTTGACTTATGAACCCTGATACTGAATGCTTTGTTTTAGATGAACTAAACTTTTTTTGTTGTTGTTTTAATCCACTGTTTGGCTCTATTCTAGATGTTAGGAATTTCATAGGAAATATAGTACATCTTTCTTGTCCTCAGACAATTTAGACACTTGCTGGAGAAATTAAATACAAGTTAAAGAAAGCCTAAGAAATACCACAAGGCATAAAACAATTAACTAATTGACATCTCTTCTAAAAATAGTCAGGTAGAGGAAGAATAATTAATGGAAAGATTAATTGAAGGTTTTTCCATATAAATTACATAAGATTACTCCATTACAAAGATATCCTGAAAAATAAGTGGAAGAAAAATCTTTGGCTATTCATTTGAGTTTTTTATTTGTTTGTTTATTTCCCTCATGCCATCCAGGACATCTGATAACAAGGCTTAGGGCATTTGGAGAACAACAATATTAGCCTTCTCTCCTGAGGAATCTGAAATCTACACTGAAACTCACCTCTTACTTGATATTGAAGCATTAGTCAAAATACCCACTGATTTGAAAAACTAGTCACTTGAGTGTGTTTTTAACATTTACGTTGTCATTTGAACAGCATGCCTCATACAATACTTCTCAGGAAGACTACTTTGTGATTTCAAACCATAAACCTGAAAATTCCAGGTACTTATTCTTGCAAATTGCTGTCTTACAATTTTAAAATGACTTTGTCCTTCAAAATTTCTTTAAAAAAACAAAAGCAGTTGAGGCTCCATAAACTCACTAAACTAGAGAATCTGACCTACGCTGCTTTTGGCTTCCAGCATCTCCGCACTTTACTTGGATCCAGCTCCCCAGCTGTCAGTGTTTATCAGTCTTTTCTAAGGGATGGTTCCCATTCTTTAGAGAAGGAGCCTCTAATCACCTGCCCAAGGGCTGTAAGCTTGATACTGCCTTTTAAGAGCTAAGTAAATATGATACTAGGGCACCACATTCTCTATTTATCCCACCACCCAAACTCTGCATACATCCCCCCCAAAGCCCACAGCCATGTTTCCACATTTGCAACCTCTCTGATACATTTTTTGGCAGAAAATAAACTATATGTTTCCTATGATACTGGGAGAGGGTATACGTTGGGTTCTGGGATTTTAACTGCTTTTTAATAAATACGCTTCTTAAATCATGTCTATTTCAGTTTCTAGTCCAATCTTTGCTTTGGTGCCTCCAATTCCTGAGAATTTGAAACATCTACCAGGCAACCCTGCTTGCTTCTCAAAAATATTCCTTTTCTAGGACCCAAGATCCCACCTTTCTCCTACATGTGAAGTCATTCAGCATTCTTTCATCTTCATCTATTTTAGTTCATAAAAGTAGAAACTTCTTGCTCTCAGTTCTTGGGGTCTTTGTTGATTGGGTGGTTTCAAAAGGAGAAGAAGGAAAGAAATGTCTTTATTACTATAATCTTAAGAGATGAAGAGGAGGGCCTGGGTGGCCCAGTCAGTTATGCATCTGCCTTCGGCTCAGGTCACGATCCCAGAGTCCTGGGATCGAGCCCCATATCAGGCTCCCTGCTCAGCTGGTGAGTCTGCTTCTCCCCTTCTCTCTGCCCTTAGACCCTGTTCATACCCTCTCTCTCTCAAATAAATAAGTGAAATATCTTAAAAAATGGAAATAATAAGGCCCATGGAAGCTAAGTTGTTAAAGAAAAAAAAAGAGATGAAGAACCATATAACTTAAATGGTCATCAAACAATATTAATTAAATTGTATATCTAATTTTTCAGTTTTATATGAAGAAGAGCTATAATATTCTAAGATCCCTGTCTCTTGAGACATGTTGTTATCATTTTTTATCATTCTTATTTTGTCTTGAATTTTATTTGATTGTTTCTTTGTTTTGTTTCTGTTTTACCTCTTTGTCATTTCAGGAAACATAAGAAAATAAAAGAACATGTGCATTCATGGTTCAAACTCTTGAGCCTTTTTAAGCTTACAAATGAAATTTCTTTGCTAACCAATACAATATTGAGATGTGGAAGAGGGGATTCTAAAGTCAAGCTCAAAAGCGTGAAAGATTGATAAGAATCTGGTGTTTATAAAACATCAGTATGAGAATATTTAGAAACAAATATTTTGAAAAATATTAAAATTAACTATGTAGGAAATAAGTATTGAAAAAGTTCTCGGGACGCCTGGGTGGCTCAGTTGGTTAAGCGGCTGCCTTCGGCTCAGGTCATGATCCCAGCGTCCTGGGATCGAGTCCCACATCGGGCTCCTTGCTCTGCAGGGAGCCTGCTTCTCCCTCTGCCTCTGCCTGCCTCTCTGTCTGCCTGTGCTCGCTCGCTCTCTCTCTCTAACTAATAAATAAATAAATAAAATCTTAAAAAAAAAAAAAGAAAGAAAAAGTTCTCATGGATTTATGTTTCAGAAATCTGTCATGGTTTATTCAAAAACTGATTTTATACAATATTTTTTTAATCTAACATGTACTGCAGACAAAGGTAAAAAAAAACTATAGCTTCAGCCCTGAATTCACAAAGACAGATTTTTATTTCATTTAGGATTATGATTATCTATGAATAAGTGATCCTAAAATTATCACTTCAACAGAAAAGAAGTTTGTTTCTTTTTCCAATGAATGTCCAGATGTAGAAATCTCAGTGTTGCTAAATCAACTTCTGGTTCTCTCCTTTGCCATCTGTAGAGTGTGGCATTCCTCCTTGTGGCCCAAGATAATTCCAGACCCCACACTTCTTTTCCAAGCAATAATATAGAAGATAAGGGCAAAGGCTGGATGTCATCCACATTTTAAGAAAAATTCCCCGAAATCACCACACACTACTTCTGTTTACATTGCATTGTTCAAGTGTCACAGGTGTCAGCATAGTGACTTTCAGGGCATCTGGGTGGCTCAGTCGTTAAGTTTTTGCCTTCAGCTCAGGTCGGGATTCCAGAGTCCAGGGATCAAGTGCCACTTTGGGCTTCTTGTTCAGCGGGAAGCCTGCTTCTCCCTCTGCCTCTCCCTGTGCTTGTGTTCCTTCTCTTGCTGTCTCTCTGTCTGTCAAATAAATAAGTAAAATCTTAAAAAAAAAAAAAAAAAAAGGATCGATGAGGATATACGTGTACGTATAGAGTATATGAGAAGCGTGAAAGTAAAAATGCCAAGAGTGTGTACATTTGAGGCAGGAAGACAGGAGACAACATCAGTAAGTTTTATATAAAGACATTTGTTTCTGTTATTTTCTTAGGGTAGAGGCATGGCGGTGGAATTATTGAATCAAAAATAATGTCCATTTTTGACTTTTCATAGATTTTGTTACTCAGTCTTCATAAAAGAGTATGCCAATTCCCATGGCCACTAGCAGCAAGTAGATTATACGATTTCTTTACAACTTCACAGATACGGGATGTTATACATAATTAAAAAAAAAAACAGTCACTTTTATGTATAAATTGAAAAGTATGGCAAACTTATTAATTACACGTATCTGACTTTTCAACGGTTTTAAACTTTTTCAGTTTCTTTGCAATGTATGTTTCTTCTTATGTGAATTTTAACCATTCTCTTAAGATTCCAAAATGTGTATAGATTTGACTATTCCATGTACCCTCGAATCTGCAGGGAATCTGCTTCTCCCTCTGCCACTCCCCCTGCTTCTGTGCTCTCTCTCATTCTCTCTCTCTCTCTCTCGCAACTAAATAAATAAAATCTTTAAAAAAGTATTTCAAATATAGTATAGAAAAAGTTTAGTAGCTAATTTTTAAAAGATTTTATTTATTTGACAGTGAGAGAGGGAACACAGACAGGGGGAGTGGCAGAGGGAAAAGCAGGCTTCCTGCTGAGCAGGGACCCTTTTGCGGGGCTCTATCCCGGGACCCTGGCATCCTGACCTGAGCTGAGGGCAGAGCAGATGCTTAATGACTGAGCCACCCAGGTGCCCCTAATAACTAATTTTAATGCAATCTTCCACACATTCAGAATTGGAGCTACTTCATTAAAAATGGCTTTGAATATTACATTTTTGTGGTTGTATTTTATATATTCTAACCAACCACAAATTTCAATCAGTAATAATTCTGAGTATTTTCTGGAAACTTACATTTCAGGTGGTATTCTACAAGCAAAAGGGACAATGGGGGGCATACATTAAAAACTAAAGCCATACACTTATCCTTAGGTCTTTCAAAAAGTGAGTGATAAAATTAAAATTCTAAAGAAAAAAAAACAAAATGAAAACACATCTGGAGATAGTGTGCCTTGCTTAAAATTATAGGCAACCCAGTAATACCAATTATCTTGAGAGGACACCTTATGGTGGTAAGGTCAGATGGAGAAATACGCCGGGCCCCTGCCACTGCTCCTCAGCCCCATGTAAGTTAGAGACCTCATAACACGCAGTCACTGGCTGTCATCCTTTAACCCAGGGAATCTGGCTGGATCCTCAATTCCAATTACTGGTAGTCACTCAAATCTGGATATAGAAATATTACAGCTTTACAAAGATAAAAAGTAAGAAAATTTTGGTAGGGACTAACTATGCCTCCCAGCCATATTCTGCTTCCCCAAAACACACCACACACACACACACACACACACACACACACAAAATAAAATTTAAATAGCATAAATAGTGTTTCTCAAACTTTAATATTATACAAATTTTACCTAGGGATCTGGTTAAAAACAGATTCTGACTTAGTAGGACTAGGGTAGGATGTGAAATTCTGCATTTCTATCCTGTTTCTGCTGACTGCTGCAGGCTGGGAAGGCACACTCTAAGTAGTAAGACTTTAACACATAGGCTTAGTTTTTGAGGAAGTCTAGCTATTTCTTTCAAATCAAACCCCACTATGTGGTGAAATTTAAATTTCTGGTTTAGAGATGGAGTTGGGGAAGGGGAACCTTTATTGTTTAAAGGACATACCATTGGTCATCTTTAGTCAAAATCTCTAGATTAGTTCTGGGTCCATTTGAAGGGACATTTCCATCCTGCCTCTGCAGGTCCCTGAGCTTCCTCTGTGGAAAAATGAAGGATTACTACAACCCACTCCACCTGATCTTCCAAGGACTAGCCTGGGAAGCAGTCTCTAGGATGGGTTACGTCCTTGCCATAATTCCCATGTAGAAATCAAACAGTACCTGAGATGATCGACATACTGTAGAACCAACCTTCTTACATTTTGCTAAGGTTATGGCTCCCTTTGAGAACAGTGTTTCTCCCTATAAAAATTCTCATGTACAAACACAGAGCATATTATTTTTAACTGTATGTAGTTCACGGATACTCCAAAGTATAGATCTTACATGGGCCCCCCTCCCCTCATTTTAATCCTAGAGTCTTCCACACAGGAAGTCTACCCAAGCTGGAGTTTTGCGTTGACAGGCTTGGATAGGACTCAGTTTTATAGTGTGCCCTTCAGGAATTTGGATCAAGTCCAGGGTTCATTCAGACCATACTCTATAGAAATGCTGAGAACAAAGGTTTTTAAAAGATACAGTCTAGCTTCTGGGGGTGGGGGAAGGCATTTTTTTCCTTCTGTCTAAGTCTCAGAATTTAAACACCTCTGGAGAATTTTTTTCTTAATACTCCAAAAGTACAAAAATCTTAGGGGAGACATAAATTCATGCTTGTTTCTGCATTTACTGGAGGCAATTTTCCAGGACTCCAGTTGAAGAAGTCGTAAGTCCATTGACTTATGGCTTCAAAGTACACTAAGGTTTGTTTTTAGTTGTTTCCAAATTAATTATTTAAAAGGTACCCTTGCCATTTAATGGATGTGGCAAATTTATTTACACATTCATGTTTTTGCAACATGTACTATATTGTTAATTTTTTAAAAGGGAAATTTACAAAGCAAAAATGTAGGTTTTAACGATATCTTCGGATTGAAACAAAAAGATGTGAGCAAAGTCTTTATCTTCAGATGGGATTGCAAGTGTTTTTTTTAAGTGAACTAAAACAACCTTGATATCCCAAACCTCTCCAGATTTTAACCTTGTTCATTGCCCCCCCTTTTTTTAAACACACAAGTAACAATATCCTGACTTCTAATCCCATGCTTCAAGGGTTCTGCTTACCATGTATTTTTGAAAATCTCTAAAGAGTGCTGACATGTTGCATAAAACTGTTTTAATGGTCTTTCACTTCAGTCAGCTTCTGGCATAAGATGACTTCAGACTTCTGGATCACTTTTCTTGTCATCTGGTCTTTCTTCTTTGGGTTCCTGCCCATCACCCCATACGAAAGTGGGTACCACTCTACTCAGGCTAAATAGAGCCCCTTCCTGACTTCACCACAACACATTAGTCTTACTACACCATTTAATAAAATTTTAATGCCCTGAAATAGCAGAAAGGAATTAAAATACTAGGAAAAAAATTAAAACTGGTACTATATATAACAACTACTCCTTTAGTTATTAGACTTTGTCTTGCCCCAGAGTTTACTTCTCCAGTGCTTAAAGGATATAGCGTAATATTCCTTAATGGAAGTTTCGTTGATCATATGCCAAACCAATGTATCTAGGGGAAATCCAGACTCCTGGTCTTCTTGGTTTAGATGAAGGGGAAGAGGAGGAGGCAAGAAGAGGAGGAAGAAGAAGGAGAAGTGAGAAACTTCTCCATGACACTCAGTCTAAGTTAATGGTCCCCATCCCAGGTACACAAAGAGAATAACCTGAGAAGTTTTAGTTTGTTTGTTTGTTTGCTTGTTTAATTACTAAAGTTTTGGCATAGCCTAACCAAATAAATAAAATTTCTCAATTGAGTCTGCTGGAATATATGTATTTCTTTATGCTCCATGAGTGATTCTGAGTTTCACCAAGTTTGAGAACCATTGGTTTAAATTCTGCTTCCCAATCAAGAAAATAGTCTGCAGAGAAACAATGTTATTTCCAAGGAAAACAACTCTTAACTTGTTTAGCAAAATAATTTATCTCCATAGGAAGAAAGTTCAGGTGCTCTCCAACTCCTCACTCTACACAGACGCATTCCATCTATCAAAAGTGAGTTCAAACCTCCAAATATAATCCTACAGAGGACAATTAACACTTTCAGATTAGATTTCCCAACCCTCAGGATTTTAAAGCTCTTTGGACAATATTTTTGGCAGGAAGCAAGTTCACATTTACTGAGATACTCTACTCTTAGTCCCAGCAAGACCAAAGTTTTGCTAGGCATCATTCTTTTATAAAGTGAAACTGGAGGTTATGATCTCTTACTTGTTATTCATGCATTACTTTTATAATAAGAAAGAAAAAAAGATTATTTTTAATTTAAAATTTATATAAGCTTGAATTATTTGAAATAATTTTTTATAATATTATAGTATTATAATACATATCCTCGACTTAAAAATAGTATGTGGCTGCTAGTGTCTAGCTTACTTCCAATGTTGTGACTCTGCTGGCTTTCTTTCTTATAACTATAATTTGTTTGTGACCTTTTATTACTAACCTGTAGACTGTATTTTCACTTGCAGAGAAAGAAAGCAAGCTTTTAGTCCATGGAATTTTTTTTCTTTTTGTCCTCCTCATTTATTCAGAGTGTAGACAGGTAGGTAGCTAGTCTACCTTCCACTAGGTTCCTTTTAAAATTCTTTGCAGTTAATGAAATAGGATCAGAATGGGTTCAAGGGAAACTTTGATTGTCATCTACAATGTAGGGGCTTGGTAGATGGGTAGTGTGAAGATTTCCTGATGATCGTGCTTTGGAATTCTTCACTTGTATGAAAGACATGTTCTTAGTAAACTCAAAATCACTCACCTTTTAAGTTAAAATATTTACCAGATCTCTGATTCTTTTTATTTTTTAAAATTACTCTTTCCCTGAAAAGATATTAGATAGATAGATGAATGAATGAATATTATATATATTTATTTGACATTTACTGAATGTCACCAATGCAGTGCTTAAAAGAGGAGCTCTGGACATTTTCACTTAGGTAGAATTTTTTCTTTGGTCACTACTATTGGCGCAAAATTGGACAATTGCTCAATTTCTCATGGAGTCAGTTTCAATACCTGTAAAACAAGGACTATAAGGAGTTAAATGGGATATATTTATGAGTTTATAGTGTGATAATTCATGAAAGCCCTTAAAATAATACCTGGCATAGAGTAAATCCTGATTATTTGTTATTTACTTTTATTAAAGTATGATTATTGCTGTTATCATAATTAGACTAGCTCTAATCATGTCTTACAGACTTTACTGAAAACCTATCAGCTCTTTTTTTTTTTTTTAAAATCTCTAACCTAGGTCGTTTTACGTACTAAAATCGTAAGTTGCAAAGGAAGTTGTTTCTATATAGTTACATAAATTTAAAACTGTTTTAAGAATGCTTTATGCAGCTTACTTTAAAATTCAGTGCTAAAATTTATAAATCTATATTTGGAAGGAAACAGCTTTATTTCCAATGGAAACATATTCTGCTTCTTCAGCCTGCAATTTGGGTACTTTATTTTAAAAGCTGTTAACAAAAAAAAAATAACACTATTAGTCCACTTGGTGGGGTAGGAGGCATTGAAATCCAGCTACAGATTTTGCTACTTTAGTACAATATAATTATGTGGTAAAATTCTTCTTTTCCTTTTATTTTATTCTAACTTGTGCTTTGCAAAATTGGCAATTCCACATAAGAAAGTTGTGGTAATTATTTTCTTAAAATTGTCAGAATGTGTGCTAATCTGGGGATAGTTATCTTTATTCCTTCTTTGGCTTATTATAGATTTAAATTAAGCTGAGGTTTCTTTAGTGTTATTTTTCCAGAGCCACTGGGATTAGAGATGATGGATTTTGTGCTCTGAGTATAGTTAAGCCCTTGTCAACATAAGTATAAAGTTATTGCTGTGTGCAGTTGGTATGTTTTTGAAGGTAATTAAAGCTAAACATTGTGCAGAGAAAGATGATTAGCAATCTTCAATTCACAAAGAAATCCAGCTTTGCTTTGACACCTAAAACTTCACATTCTTTGCATTTAAAAAAAAAATTGTACTTAAAGAACTTACAGAAAATTCTTGGTGATACTTTCCCAAATCAAACAAAATACTGGTAATTATTATTTTTTATAAAATGAATGATCTTTATATCTGATAGTCTAAGATCTGCATATTTTAGAACTTCATTTGTTTTTTTCTTATTTTCACTTTCGTTATGGAATTGCCTCATATACTTCTTAATACAGATATATTTTTAAGAGAACAAACAGGGAATGAAGTCAGACTTAATTACCCACTTGTTACCATTTTTTCTTTCCATCTAAAACTGTCAACTTAAAATCCACCCCCCTTTTTTTCTGCTGACATTGCTGATATCATTTTTTATATTAGGAATGTGGATGTTGATGAATGAAGAAGGTAGGTTAATGGCTAAAGCTAACATACTGTAAATGGCATAAGCAGGTCGTTTGGGTTGCTACTAACTTCTCCTTTTTATCTTCCCACATAAAACATTCTCAATACGTCATGTGATACAGATTCTTTTTTGTATTGTCTTAGTACCTTAAGTTTTAAAATCCTAAGGAGAAGGCTAAAAACATGGTGTCAATATCAAAAATATAAAATATAAATATATATGTACATAGTGAGTACTTTGTCAGCATTCAAAATAATGGATTTTAAGATATATTTATTTTATTTTAGAGAGACAGAGAGCATGAACTGGGGGAAACGGCAGAGGGAGAGGGAGAATTCCAAGCCGACTTGTACATGTGGGGCTCGATCTAATGACCTTGAGATCATGACCTGAGCCAAAATAAAGAGTTGGCCACTTAATCCGACTGAGCCACTCTTGTGCCCCTAGAGTTTATAATTTAAATAAATGGATTATTATTGCATAAAATTCCCCAAATGATAACACTGGTATTAGAAGAGATAATCTAAAATCAAATTTTAACAAAAGGTGATTTGTTGCTGGGGAGAAATAGAGAAGGACAATTAGAAAACCCAACACTATAAATCCAATGCTGTTGAGTTTGATAATGTGAGGGGGAAAAATCTGAATGTATTGATGAAATATAGGGAAAGAAAAAAAGAGGCAAGGTAATCTCAGTGATTTCTAAGTGCTTACCATATAAGCAGCTAACATATTCTAAGCACTTGACACATATCAACCATTTAAATACTCAATAAGTTTGTGAAATACATATGGTTATTAATTTATTCATCTCACAGATAACTGAAGCTCAGAGAAGTTTTTGAACTTGCCTGAGGTTAGCTAACAAGTAGTTGAGTTTGGTCTATAACCCAGTTTTGGGTCAGGTGACCAGTGGAAGCTTTTCTCCAAAGTGAATATTTAAACTGGGATCTAAGATCTGAAGGACAAGAAGAAACCCGCCACGGGAAGGGTATGGGGAGTGGCGGAGTATTCAAGAGAGGAGATAGCTTGTGTGAAGAGCCGGAGCAGGCAAGAGTATGGCAGGTTGAGTAACAGAGGGTTAGCATGGCCAAAAGAGCCTGAGTTTAGGAGGGAGTGGTACAAGAAGTTAGCTACCAAAGGGCTGGATTATTTAGAGCCTGAAGACCATGGAAAGAGATTGGATTTTGTCTGAAGTACCATCAAAGGCTATCTGGCCATGAGTACACGGATTTGGTTGACATTAACAGAATACATTTGTTGGAAGTATGGTGTGTGTCCCGGCATGATGAAAACAGAAGGGCAATTTAGGAAGCTACTACTGTATTCTAGATGTGAGGTAAGAGGCAGTAGCAGTGAAAAAGGACAAATTCCAGAACCACTTCCGTTGGTGGAATCCATGAAAATGACAGATAAATTTGAACTTGGGATGGAGATGGGGAAGAAAAGGGAGAGATTGAGAATGGCATTTGATGTTACTTTTGTCCAAAAGCATAGAACGTATGTACACCACCAAGAGTGAACCCTAATGTAAGCTGTGGACTTTGAGTAATAATGATGTTTCAGTGCAGGTTCATTGACTGTAACAAATGCACCCCTGTCGTGAAGGATGTTAGTAATGGGGGAGACTGTGCATTGTGTGGGAGCAGAGGCTTACTCTGTACTTTCTGCTCAATTTTGCTAGGAGCCCAAAACTGCCGTTAAATAAAGCCTATTAAAAATTTCAATAAGGAGAGGATGAAATACGTTTTGGCTTGAGCAACTCAGTTGAAGGTGATGCCATCAGCTGAGATCAGGAAGGCTGGGGAAGGTAAAGGTTGTAACAGTAAAAATGAAATGTTCTGTTATTGACATGTTAGGTTGAAGATACCTACAGGACATTCAAGAGAACAAGGCAAGTAATAGCACGTAGATGAACTGGAACTCAGAAGAGAAGTCTGGACTGAGGATCTGAATTGGAGAATCATTAGTATAAAGGAAGAGTTTAAATGATACTTTAGGAGATTAGTGAGGAAGAGAAATTAAATACAGAATCGAGGCAGGTCAAATCTGAGCCTTGAAGGACTGCCTACATCGTTAGATAAATGACCCAAACAAATATTTCACAAAAATTAGGTTAGGTCTTATGCAAAGAAAAAGGGCAAAGAAAGATTGTGGCATCCTGAGGCATATTGAAGAATTCTAAACCAGAAAATATGATTACCAAGGACAATGAAATTAGAGTAAAAAAAATATTTCTGTAACTTAATTAGTTTAAAAATAATCTCAGACACATAATGAGAAATTGGAACCAACTCAGGCTTGATTAAAAAAAAGATCAGTCAAATATTACAGATAACTTCTTGGTTTTTTATAGTGTGTTTTTTTAATAAATGGAAAGCTGTTTAAAATTCTGATAGCTTCAACATAATATGATTTTGTTTAATATAGATTTGGATGATAAAAGTATTTTTCAAAGAAACCCCCAAAACTGGAAAACACACATGCATTTGTCATCTGGTGTCAATCAAGCATTAGGTTATAATTATTTCTTCAAATTCACTACTTTGTAGTTCTCCAGTTGATTACAAATGTTTCATTTACGCATATATTCTATAATTTCATGTGACCAGGATCTTTGAAACATATTTTGAAATGGTTTTTAAGTGCTTATGTATCTGTTTGGACTTGAAGTAAGCAAGAGGAAAAAAAGATTCCATTTAAGCTAATATCTCTAATTCTCGAGTGGTTGTGACAAACACTTTCTAGAATATTGCAGAATTTTATTCTGCAATTAATATTAGCTATTGTCATTAAAAAGTGAAATTATAACACTCTATATAATTAGGCAATAACTTAATCAAATTTAGTCCTCATTTGAAAAAAACAATTTAAATGTTTTATTTTTTCTTGCTTAAAAAATAAATAATATTGGATTCTATTTGTTTCAGGAATTTATATTCCAAAAGACTTAGCAAACCTAGATTCCTTTTCAAGAAGCTGTTTAGAACTTAGACACCCACTTGAAGTGAATGGAAAGGATTGTCTATTAGGACATCATTAGATGTGACTCCAGACAGGAAGACTTACAGTTTGGAGAAGGAAAAAATGAGTCTGTTGATTGAAACAAACAAACAAACAAAAAAACAACAAACATACATAAAGTTTCATGCTGTAAAACTACTCAGTCCATGCTCTTCTTTTCCCTTATTCATTTCTTTCTCTGCATCCTTTAGTTTGGAGGTTATATGACAGAGATTCAAGAAAAGCTGTGCAACAAAGAAAGTGCCTGTCAAGGCTTTTGGCAAGAACACAGCTTGAGTGTTCAAAGTTGTGAGTAACCCAGAGCAGAATCCTATCAGTTTCTAACTGAATAGAGTGTGTTAATTCTACTCAACAGCGATAGGGAAGAAGCAGGGGATACTGAAAGGAGAAAGAAGGCAGAAACAAAGTGAGTTTAGTAATTTGTAAGTATTGGGGAAGAGAGATGTTGTCCATTACTTAGTTTCTTAGTCTCTTTGACTTTTGTTTTAATTCTATATTAATTTTACAGTACAAGCAAAAGTATATATAAATAATACATAAAGATTCTGTTATGGAGCAAAGAACAGAAGAATTACATTTTATTTCCAGGAAAATCATTGACTAACACTGCATACATATTCTATTCTACTATTGTCCAAAATAAAATAAAATCAAAGCATATTTCCTTAAAGCTGTGCCCTCACACTGGCAAGACTGATGGCCTCAATTTAAAACTTTTTGTCCTTTTAAGATTCTGTCACTTTTAATCAATGTCCCATGAATTTATCTTTCTTTACCCTTTGTGATGTTTTCAGGTAAAGAAAATTACTTGTTTGTGTATTTATTTTAAACACCACTTGATTAAAGGAAAATTAAAAACCCCAGGCAAAATTTTGTTATAGTATTTTAAATAAATTGTAACATTTGCACTACAAATGCAAAGTCTGCCCACCCACACATGGAAAGGAAAAAAGTTCCCACACCCCCAGAAAGAAAAGTTTCCACATTGGACATTTTTCCAATAAAATTTGTATAGAACAATCACAGGAGTTAATTGGTAAAACCATAACTAATTCTTGAAATCATAGACCACCCAGCCACAAAACTATTCATGGGTTTTTGTTTTTGTTTTGCCAGTAATTTTAGCATAATGAGTACCAAAATATATCTAAGACAAAGGAAGACATGCCCCCAAAAAGTTTTGGAGCACAGTGGGTTCTCAAGAAAAAGGAAATGCTATGATATAGCCTCTTATTTAATTTTGACATTGTGCATCAAATCATCATAAATTCAAATTTTAAAGGTAAAAATATTTTTAGTAAAGCACAAAGATTTAAAATTCCTGGGGAATTTCTCTCTAATAAAATAAGACAAACAGTTAAAATCATGCAAAATAAGAACAATATATGGTAATGAATCATACTTTTGACTTTTGAAATTACAGACACATTATTTACTTCTGATGGCATAATTATATTTTCCTTTCCGTAAATGTTATTTTACTAATTTCATGTTTTTCCCAGTTCTTTAATAACTTTTTAATTAAGATTTTGGGACCCATTTAATAATGAAATTTGGTTAAATAAAAGTAGTTCTTTTTTATAAAAGAAAGTTACTTAAGGTTATTCTAAAAATAGAAAGTTATACTAAATTTAAATTTGTGACTGAAGCCTGAATAATTCCTTTACAATATATCCTTGGATAAGGTAAATGAATGCTAACATGTATTTATAATAAAAAATGAAGGCAGTATTATTTAAATGGATAAGATAGACATAATTTCTAATTTAACATTTATCTTCCCTCATTTGCAAGTTTTAATATTATCCATCCATCCTTTTGTGGCCTTGCTTAACTTTGAAGAGAGGGTAGACAAACGGCCTTGAGAGAGTAAGCAAAAGGTTAATGAAAAACTAGAGCTACAAAGAACCTGCTCCTACCCACCCCGCCAAAAAGTTTGGGTTTTCATTTCCTTATCTCTAAAAGCATGTGATAGTGGCCCAAGTTGGGGGAAAGAGGACCATCCCTTTGACCTTCAGTTTAGTGACAAGATATAGTCCTGAACCATTTTGACACAATCAGAGGTTTGCTATTAATTTTCTGGTTGAATCAGTCAGCTTAGAGAAGAAAAGGATTTAACAATAGAGTGAGGTGCTTAGAATAACTTTAAAACCCACGAATACAGCAGTATATTTCTCCAGTAAAATAATTCTTGATTGTATCATTTAGAAAATATAAGCTTTGGTGTTAATCTTGAAATTGCAGTCTACTCTACCCATAAAGAAGGAAACCTTGCTTATGAGATAAATTTCACCACATAATATTTGACTTAAAAAGAATCCTTCAAGAAGTAAAATGTAGCAAGAGCTAATGCTCATAGACCAGTGGCCCTAAGATTGTCCTGGTCAGAGATTCTGCTGAGAGACTTGCATAAGCCATATATCTTCTCCTTCAAAAAAGCAGGATACTAAAAATATACACATTTTTTCAGGGCCTTCATAAATTCCATGAAGTCTGTGAGATGACTTGAACAATTTCATTTGTCCTAGAAATCATATTGATAATTTGCATCCTACTTGTTTGAGAGAGAAATCTCCATGCCAATAATTATTTTACAATAAACACTGTAATATAAACCTTTAGCTTTATTATACCAACATATTTATAGGAATCAAATAAACTCCCCCAAGTGATTGTCTAGCAGGACAGTAAAATTAATAAATGAAAGTGTGTAATTTGAAGTAGTAAATTTTCCAGTTCACTTTGCACTTACTTTTATGCTTTCCTCTGGGTGGTCCTAAGAATCCACGGCTTGGCGTTCCTAAAATTGAAATCACTAAGGTTAACCTGAAAGTGTTCTAGCTATTCAGATTAATCTAAAAAACTTCTTTTTAAAAAATGTGTTCCAATTTTAATTTCTAGCTCTTTGAAGACGTAACCAAAGAGTAGCTGAAATGCAAGATGTCTGTAATACTTAGAATTCATCGTAAGTTTTCGGTGGAAAATTATACTTCTTTAAATATAAGCATATTTGAGGGACACCTGTGTGGCTCAGTGGGTTAAGCATCTGCCTTTGGCTCAGGTCATGACCCTCGGGTCTGAGATCAAGTGCCGCATCAGGTTCCTTGCTCAGCGGGCAGCCTGCTTTTCCCTCCGCCTGCTGCTCCCCCTGCTTGTGCGTGCTCGCTCGCGCTCTCTGTGACAAATAAGTACAATCTTTAAAAAAAATAAATAAGCATATTTGAGAAGAGCGTGTAAAATATGATTACTGTTCATGATGATAGAAAGAAATCTTTACCTCTGTGATCCAAAATGTTACCAGTGGTTATTGCCAGAATAGGGCAGGCCCCCTGCTATATGTTCCATAGCTTCCTTTACTTTCTCTTTTGTAGCACTCACTGAATTTTAACACCTGACCCATTTCCCTTTTGCCCATTTGCTTATGGGTTTCATGAGAGCAGGAACAATGTCTCTCTGACCCCCACTGTACTTAAGCTTCCTGATATATATGAGGTGCCCTATAAATATGTGTGAATAGAGGTATATTGGTTTTAATTCTTTTCTACATATCCTTGGCTTCTAAATTTGTAATACGCTATTATTTATTAATACACTTTCATAATAGAGCTTATTTTGTTGGTGCATATCTACCTAGCATAATAGTACAAAGATTAAAAATACAGGCTCTGAAGCCAGCGTAGCTGGGGTCTAATTCCTACTAGTCATGCGGTGTTAGGGAGACAATCTCTGTGCCTCCATATCTTCCACTGTGAATCGAATATACCTGGTGGGAGGAAGAAATGAGTTAGTACACACAGAAAGCTTAGAACACTATTTTATACATAGTTCCCATCCAATAAATATGCATCATTAATGTGACTTGGCACCACAGCATCAGAGAGAAATATAAATGTTTCTTAGGGCTTAAAAGATAAGAAAAGGCATTGAAAGAAAAGGTATAAAAATTACTAAAATGCACGTTTTTGAAACTCAAGAAATAGACTAAGGACAGTAGCTCTAAAGTCCTCTATAACCTCCACACGTATCATTGATGAACATAATAGAACTAGAATATGTTCATAATAAGACTGAGTCATAAAAACATGTTGGATTTTGTTCCTCATGATCACTTTTGAAAGCAGGAAATGATAACAGAAGACAATTTTTGGCAACATCGCTAGTAATTTTTTCAAATTAGTAGTTTAAAACAAAAGATTTTAGTTTTGGGGGGAAAATGAAATGCCAAAAATGTCAAGTCAGTGCCAGATAGATGATGGGTCTCTGTATTATCACCAATATAAAGGGCAAAGGAGAACCATGTGTTCTTTAAAAACGGAGTGTTTTGTATTTCCTTAAACACTATGGTTTCAAAAAGGGCATTTTTAACTATGGCCTTAAATATTTTGGACTTATACTACCTTCTAGGAAAATATTCCTTTAATCCCTACTAAACATCTGAAATATTAAAGTGTTAAGGTTACCATTCTTTTTCCTTTATTAGCTTTTAAATAGTTTATGAAGAAGTTTAGAGGAGAACAATATTAATGATTCTAAAAATCAAATAGCCCTACTGAAAAGAATTAATCTCATTGCATATGGGTACATATGGGTACATATTACATAAGGGATCATGCATCATAGTTTATGGTGTGCCCACATTTTCACATTCATTATGTTGGTTTGGCAAACAAGAGTCTGTCACAGCACCCATTAAGAAAAAGGCAAAGCCTGCTTCAGGAAATAACAACCGAAAAAGTTCATTGTAATAGAATCATTAGGCAGAATGAATTATGAATGAAACTATGGCTAAGACAAATCTCAGATAAGATTTTGATAAGTCACACAAGCCATGCAAAGGAGCTCAGATCTGAATCAGGAGATGGTAAAGAGTTAGTAGACTATTTAAGCAAGGAAGCATGGTGTCCTGTTGGGTGGTGGGGAAGTTTCTGGACTATTTCCTCTCCAGGAAAATTAAGTTAAATATTAAACATATGTTGTAACCAACATTAAAATTTGAAATAACCATTGGTAGGTTTAGAGGCGGAAAAAAGGAAGAAAGGATAATAGACTCTGTTGTAGACCAGAAGGAGAGCTTTAGGTGGTGTGTGTTTGTGTATCTGTGTGTATGTCCATGTGTGTAGACACGTATGTTCAAGGAGCCACGAATGGAGTAATCATAGTCCTTTCAGGTTACTTATTAAGTAATTATTAAAATAAATCTAGGTTATTATTTTCCTGTGAATGAGCTGTTTTGTTCCCTCATAATCATCTTTCCCATTCTTTCTTTAACAACTTCACATGCTTTTTATACAATCTGGAAATCAGATTCCATGTGTTCTTTCTCCAAAATTTATCTCTTTATCTCTCTTTCTTTCTTTTTTTTTTTAAAGATTTTATTTATTTATTTGATAGACAGATATCACACAAGCAGCCAGAGAGGCAGGCAGAGAGGGGAGGGGAGAAGCAGGCTCCCTGAAGAGCAGAGAGCCTGATGTGGGACTCGATCCCAGGACACTCGATCATGACCCGAGCCGAAGGCAGCGGCTTAACCCACTGAGCCACCCAAGCGTCCCTTTATCTCTCTTTCTTATCTATCTCTATCTCTCTTTTTCTTCCTCCTCCCCTTTTAATAAATGTGATGTAAGAGTTGAATCAATCTATTGACTACATCTTTTGTCTGTTAGACACAAATGATCTCATAAGCATAAAAAGTAATAAAACACAATTTTCCTTAAAGTCAATAAGATATTCCAATGATATATCTCTTTAAAATCAGATGATTAGGGGCACCTGGGTGGCTCAGTGGGTTAAGCCTCTGCCTTTGGCTCAGGTCATGATCCCAGGGTCCTGGGATCCAGCCCCGCATCGCTCTCTGCTCAGCCGGGAGCCTGTTTCCTCCTCTCTCTCTGCCTTCTTGTGATCTCTATCAAATAAATAAATAAAATTTAAAATAAAATAAAATAAAATCAGATAATTAAGAGATAACACATAATTTAAATGCTTGCATTTCTTCCTAAAAGAAAATTAAAATTAGTTACAATTACTGTCCCCCTGCTAGCTATTGTGTATCTTTGAATTGTTAGCCTCTGGTACCTTACTGACAAATTTAATGAAGTCATAAAAATATGCAACTGTATATTCTCTCATTCATTTATTCATTCACTTTTAGATTCATTAATAAATATTTTTTATCTCTTCCTGTGTAACTGGCACTATGCCATCCAAGTTAATCATGATTCTTGCTTTCATGGAGCTTAGAATTTATCAGAGAAAATAGTTAAACAATCAATTACAGTACAAGATACTGAGCACAAATAATTAAAATACAGCCTGGATTCTTCCAGCCTGGCTGGGCACACAAAACTTCCCTTTTCCTATCCCCCAAAGAAAGAAAATGTAAGAAACAAAAATTTGACTACTGGAAACCTTCAAGAATGACATAAATCTTTATTGTAATGTTCATTAAGCAAACACATAGGGGGGTTATAGAGATATCACAAAGAAGGCTTCCCAATAGTTCTGTGTAGGCATTTTTCCTTTGAATTACCTCACCCATAACAGGTATTAAAATCCTCTCCCCCTCTTTGTGCAATCCGTCTCCTCTGTGTGTATGTGTGTGTAGTCAGTCCAGTCTACCACAGTTTTCTTCCAATTTCTGTACTTCCTTTCTTTGTCTTTACTTTCTTTGTCTTCCTTTGGAAGTGTAGTTCATCTTCCATTTACTGCCCATCCTTTGAGAATTAACGTGGTTAGTAAAATCTGTTCTCACTATGGCAGGTGACATAGTAAGTGCCCTAAGAATACATTGTGTGGTACCCAACATGTACTTCGAAAAAGAAGGAGAACAAGAGCATACACAGGAGTTGTCCAGAACATTATCTAAGCAGGGGAAGCCTGCGGTAAGAATAATAGGAAAGGAGACCATTACCATGTGGACATAAAGTGGATAAGTAGATGCATGATCTCGGAGTACCTACTGCCCCATAGTAAGAAGTTTGTCCTTGTTATATTTGCATATTTATATTTATTTATGTTATTCAATCAATGTCTCTATTCCCCTCTAGATGGAAAGAGGTATGCTACAAAGCTTATGACTGGTTTGTTCACTGCTGTATCCCTGGTTCCTGATTGGTATCTGGGACCTAGAATTGCTCAATAAATATTCACTTGGTAAACAATGCATTAATAGTGGATGTAAGCTCTAGATACAGTTGTGAAGACCATAGATTTATCCAGTGTTGAGACTTCCCAGGGAGTGTAGTGCATTGTGAGAAGATAGATGACATAATGGCTGTGGTGACTTACATTAAAAAGAGATCAAGAATAGGTGGAGGCTAAAAAGGAAAAATAAATGGGCAAAGCAATTGAAGATATTAATGAGTTTTGATTTTGAGAAGATGAGGATTGAGGAGAGGTAATAGAGCTAGAGGGAGAAGAGGCTTTGATGAGGGAATGGTTGGATATAAAAATAATGATTCAAAATGTGAAGCAGTTTTGGGTGATGATGATAAAACCCAAGGCCTGGATATAGGAGTGGATGGCTAAAATAAAGTGAATGTCTTTAAAGATCATGAGATCAATGAACAGAGAAAACACAGTGAGTTCAGGTATATCGCAGAAGGAGGTTGTGAATATTGCACCAACGGGGAGCGTACCTGAAAATGGGAGGCAACCAGAAAGAAGCATGGCTGGATGGTAATGTGGAATAGAAAAGGAGCTAACCAACTTCCAGACGTGAGGTGTATGGATTCTAGTGATGAACAGCCGCCAGTGGGGAAGAATGTAGGAGAAGTGATATTTTCAGAGAAAAGATAAGTTACATTTAAGTCAAGAAGATGATGGAGAAATAGCTGAGATTTTAGGAAAATTTGTGAAGGCTTGTCCCAGAAGACACAATAAAAAGTTTTGAGAGATTGCAAGGGTAGCAACCAAGAAAAAAAGAATAGAGATGGAGGATGGGAAAAGAGAGAACAGGCAATTTGGGCACTGACAAAAAATAACAGGGTTAAGAACCATGGAGTCAGCTGGCCAGTGCCATTGGATAATCAGGGAAGAAAGGACAGCAGGTGCTTTTGACATCCCATAGAATGTTGGCTAGCCTGGCCGTAGTTACTTCCAAAAAAATTCCTGGGATTTGTATTCCTGGTATTAGAAGAGTGGTCTCTCTGAAAGGAGTCAAATTTGGGTAGCTTTGGTGAACTCTAGACTTGAAACCCTAGTGCAAAACTTCCCCAGTGCTGGTCACAGGCCTGCGATATGTATTCTGAGAGACACTCTACTCCTAGGCAGACTGAGAGACCAAGGACAGAGCATAAGCCAACTCAGCTTCTAAAGAAGCACATTTTCTGTTCCCCAGGAGTACTAGCCAGTGCCGGCATGCGGGGCAGTGGTTGGACGCAATGAACTTCACAATGTTTTTAGACCTTCTGAGCTGATCAGTTAATAAGTTCCAGGGACAAATACATCTATCAGGCAGATCTGACACCTGAGTGAGCTTGACAAAGCCCTTCTCTTCTCGTACTCAGAGTGTTTGGAAATCCGTGTTTTCAAAAGGAAGCATGTTAGACCAAGCCTCCAAATTTTGAGAATAGGCAAGGGAATTTTCTGGAACCTATCATCTGAGTCATTTTGGGGGTATTTTTATATATATTCTTTCTGAGAGAGGAAGATTATGGAGGGCTCTCAACTTGCCTACACTTTCCATATGCTAATGCAATTTGTCTGGCTATAAAACTTTCTAAAATATTTATCGGAGGAGAGAGTTTACTGCCTGGAGAGCAGCATACAGCAGCTAGCCTTGAGTGCTCTCGTACATAGATCACGCATGCTGTTTCCTCGCTATGCTTGTGCACTACTGAATGTTACCATGATGAATTAAATGGGCGTTTACCTTTATTCCAAATTAGTGCCAGAGATCAAAAAGCTGCTAAAAGTCCTTTCCACAAGAATGCCTCCCAGAAAAGAATGAGTTATAGTTATTCTCGCCAAGAGATGCCTTCTGTTGTACTCTATCACTTCCTAGGATCCAATAGCTTGAAATGGTGCCAAGCTAATTAGCTATTCAGTGACTGTTATATTAAGAGCCCAAATAAGCCAAAAGAGTTCATCCTCTTAGTATTCAAGTGCATCTCTATTACTTTCCTCACCAATCAGAAAGCAGCATAAGGTCTCTCAACAACTAAACCCAATATATTATCTTCAAGCGGGCACTTTATAGTGTCTTTAAAAGAATTTTTTGCCATTTATCTAATCTGGGTGCATTATAAGTATAGTATTTCTGCTCTGGAAAGAAAAATATGTTTGTTAGCTATTTCATTTTTAAATTTACTTGTATCAATTCAATAAGGGTAAATGAGCTTCTAACCTATATAACGCATGCAGTGATGTAGGAAATAAGCGTTCTATGAAGCAGAGTAGTTTCAAAATGCGTATGAGTCTTCTTTAGCTTTATCTTGCTTTATTAATACTTATTTTTAAAATGTGGGTGAGTTGAATATCATACCAGGATTCAAGCCTCTGAGTTTTTGTTTTGGCATAAGTTAGAACTAACCTTAAACTCCTGAAATGAGGGGTTATCTGTCTCTTTGGAGACCCCAATTTTCTGGCAATGCTATAGGTATTGGCACTATACCAATACTGTAGGTATAGGTATAGTATTTCACCAACAGGTGGGATACTATATTGGGAAAGTGAGCGATGCTTAGAGACCCAGAGCTATTTTTTTTTTTTTAATGCTTGTCTGACAGCTCTGTCAGAGAAAGATTAAAGATTTTTATTTATTTACTTGTTTTGTTTTAGTAGGCCATGTTCAAAATTACTCATTACTTACTTTTAAAATTCTCAGGCTCATCTCTTTTTAAGTGGAAAAAAAATATTGTGAACTTCCTCTTGAAAATGGCTGTACTATGAATAACAGCTGATAAAGAAGATAAGGCTACAATACATGTTATCATATCTATGCTTTGGAATTAATTTATATTTTATTATAAGTGTGTATTGTGTTCTATTTTATAATGGCCAACTCTCCTATAAGTATCCTAATGGCAGACCCTTGTGTTTGGTTTCCTAGGTAGCAAGTGCTATCCCCAAATCTTCAGATATTTTAACTCATTTAGTTCTCAGTAATTCTGAAGGTGTTATGATTCATTTCCTCAATTTATATCCAAGGGTAAAGAGACTCAGAGACTTCATATAACTCGGGTAAGTTAAATGGCTAGGAAGTGGGATTTGAATTCAGACGGTCTAGCTTCAATCCATGTACCTAATGACTGTGCTACACAGCCTCCATTCTGTGAGACAGAAATATTCATACAGTAGTACACATCTGCTTTGCTGATCTTTTGCAGCAACTTCATGCTTTCTACATACTCACAGTTCCTTGCTGCATAGGTGGTCCACAGTCTATAGAGTATGGAAACCGAAATGTCGTAATTCGTTAATAAATAATTTGGAAGTTGTTTTCTGTTTGTTTGCTTTTTAGCTTTCTTCCTCCTTACAATGTCTTATCAAATTGCTTTCCTCTGGTTTCTCACATCTTTAATTCTGATCTAGTGCCTTGAGTTCGCTCTATGACCCAGATATCAGTGGCTTGGGTAGAAAACTGTTAACCAGTGTAGCTTTGCTGGTACTGTAGTAGAGGCTTTCTTTTCTAGACGTCCGTATTAGATAGGTTTTTAACTAGTAATCAATGGAGAAGCAATATATGTTTATCCCTGCCTTTCCTTTTGTTCATCCTAGTTACTCCTAGACATTTTCAGCCAAACTAAACACAGTTTTCAGTAGATCTCTATCTTTAATGAGCCATTAGAAATCATTAACACTTGCTCTACACTGGATCAGTGCGCCTAGCCACCCTCTTGGAAAAGGGAAGCTTTATATCCTCCTATTTGTCTTGGTTGAACTTGTTGCCCTGTATCTCTGCTATGATATGAAGTGACAGAATAAAATGACTTCTTGTTTGTGCATCTCAAGGCTAAAATCAGAGCTATGATAGGGATCATTCAATCAAAGTCAACACTGCCTGTTGCAATTTACACCTATTGATATGTTAACAGCTTATTCAAGAGTTTTGCCTGTCAATTTCCACTTTAGGCCACAATTTCAAGTCACAAGCTTGAGAGAGCGACTTTTAATTGCCTTTCTTCTGTTTTATATTCTTCCACAGGCTGGTACTCTCATTTTATATTTAGATGTGTTGAATAATTGTCCCTGTTTGCTTCTAGGTATCTTGTTCTGCTTTTTCTTTGATAAA
Source organism: Taxidea taxus jeffersonii (assembly GCA_003697995.1). Taxonomy (NCBI): domain Eukaryota; kingdom Metazoa; phylum Chordata; class Mammalia; order Carnivora; family Mustelidae; genus Taxidea; species Taxidea taxus. The sequence continues at coordinate 55,827 of RCUC01017475.1, forward strand.
GTAACTGTAGCTGGGAAAAGTAGATTGGTAGCAATGATAGTAAAAAGCAAGTACCTTTTATATAAAGTTTTGCTAATTTATAGGACAGGAGCACTAGGTAGGATGTTGAGATAAAGTATCTATCTATAACAAACCAACTAAGAATATAAATGAAATTATGTTATTAACATTTCTCATGTAACCATTTTTAAGCAGATTCTGAGTTATAGCTAGAATGTTATGGCATCTATTAAGGGATACATATTTACGAGACCGAATACACTGTAAATACACACTTACCGAGATAAATGCCATTGACACACCCTATTGGTAACACTGGCATAATCAGATCAATTAAGTATATTCCAATGTGCAAGAAAGCAATAGAAGAAGACCAAGGTGTTATTAATATTTTACTTTCATCTAAAATATATGGGTTCTTGAAAACTATTCTGTCTTTAATCATACCTTCTCTAATTATCATCCACTTCATTAAAATTTAATGGGTACTCGTATGGGAACTCTTTGTCCAGCGTAGGGAGTTAAATGATGAATAAGTTCTCGTCACAACCCTCAAAAAACTTACGTTAGGGGCGCCTGGGTGGCTCAGTGGGTTAAGCCTCTGCCTTCGGCTCGGGTCGTGATCTCAGGGTCCTGGGATCGAGCCCCGCATGGGGCTCTCTGCTCAGCAGGGAGCCTGCTTCCCCCTCTCTCTCTGCCT
>RCUC01017508.1:0-24365 GCA_003697995.1 Taxidea taxus jeffersonii
TGTCTGTCAAATAAATAAATAACATCTTTTAAAAAATTAAAAAAAAAAAGAAACAGAGAAATCTGTTGGATATGTGTTATCAGAATATGGTCTGGGGGTGCCTGGCTGGCTCAATCAGAAGAGCACGTGGCTGATCTTGGGTTGTGAGTTTGAGCCCCACCTCGGGCGTAGAGGTTACTTAAATAAATACACTTTAAAAAAACAAAATACACAGTCTGTATTGGTCATTGCATCTCTCTGCCCTCCCTCTCTAAGCCCATATGAGAAATGTCTTTAACATGGGAGCCAAGGTACCCGTGGTCTGTGAAGGACCTACGGTGGGCGTCTCCACTCCAGTACGGGAGCTGAGCAGCCCCCGGCGCCGCTCCAGCTGCCAGGAGGGCTGGAGTCAAAGGGCAGTGCCGTGCCCGCAGTACCGCCCGCCGTCCACTTAGCCTCTCGATGTCCTTGTGGTTCTGATTTTCCATTTTTCTTTCATTTGTCTTGTTATTAAACCACTTCAAAGTTTTAAAAAATTTAAATGAATTAAAAGACATAGGTCTTGATAATTTCCTTCCTACGATATTTTGCCTAGCTTCACTTCTTCTTCCCTTGAAACCCTAATCAGAAAGAACACAGGCTGCTGCGTTCTGGAGATGCTCTGTGTGCTCAGGTGGCTCCTTAATCTCTGAGGCTGCAGTGTATGTTTTCAAGGATAAATTGTAAAAAAAACAACAACAAAAAAAAAACCCCCTGAACTGCATTTCTTTTTCTTTTTTGTTTTTGTTCAAAACTTTTTAAAACGTTTATATGGTGTTCTCAAGAGCAAGATCCTCCAGGCCCTTTTGACCAGGGACTTGCCCAGAAAAGGTCCAGGGCTGCTCATGCTGTCATTCAGTTCGTTTGCAGTCTGAGTGCTTGAGAGGGAGAAACATTTGCTGTTCAGAGACGGTAGACTAAGAAAAGGGAAGAATATTCTGTCTTGCTGTTGAGATAAAAATATGGGCACGATTTGCATCATGTTATCCTCTGTCCTTTATCATCATAGAAGCCTTTCCTGATAGAAATTAAACTCTTATGCAGCTAACTGGTGTGAATGTCTTAGTAGCACTTTTCTATCAAGGCACATAGTTTTTCTAAATTAAAAAATAAGTGCTGTGTTGGAAATAGAATAACTCGATAGCCTTGCTACCTCCTAAAACCTTGTTTTCCTCCTTGTGTTTTCTTTATAGAGGATGGAGAGCTTTTTATGTGGGGTGACAATTCCGAAGGGCAAATTGGTTTAAAAAATATAACTAATGTGTGTGTCCCTCAACAAGTGACCGTTGGGAAACCTATCTCCTGGATCTCCTGTGGATATTACCATTCAGCTTTTGTAACAAGTAAGACAGAACATTTTGGATTCATCATGTTACCTCCTATTTCTAAGTGTTTACTCAATTGATAATAAAATCCAGCTCTCTACTGTACTGTGGAAATCATGCCATGGCAGTCTGTAATGAAATAATTGTGGTCCATTTTGGGTCACAGTGTTTTCTCCATTTTAATAATGAGAGTTTACTTTCTCTGAGATGTTAACTTTTTTAGTGAATATTAGAAAAGCAAAATGTGTATGTTAGAAACTTCTAAACCTTGGTTCTCAACTTCTTGGATTCCTTGACATTGGAAATGAGATCTATAGTCCACTTTCCCTTGGGTGCACTTGCCTCTCTACTTAGACCTCTTCTACTCTTGTCCTGCTAATTTGCTTTGATTGGTTCAGTAAGGGAGTCATAGACTTTCATTGTGAGAGCAGGGATGTGTAGAGTAGGTGGAAAGAGAAGATTGCTCAGTATGAGACAGGATTTCCTTTGCTGAACTTTGCTTAGCATCCCCAATCTCTCCCTTTCTGGGGCTCCCTGGCAACCTTTATCTGCCTTAGTTAAATATTTGAAGTGTTAGAGTCTGTGTCTACACAGAGAGTGATAGAAGTAGGATCATTCCCTCTTATTCGTGTTTTTTTTTAAACAGCAAAAACACCTACAGGAAATAGTTTTCTGGCCCCTTTTAGATATCTCTAAATCTTTGTTTTACATTCTGTGCACCTCGGATTCAGATTTAGAAAGTGCTGACTGACCCATTCCAGTGGCCCTCAGATTTACCGGTGAATTGGTAGCACCATGGTACCAAGAGAGGGCGAACTCCGACTCAGCTGCCATTGTTTGCCACTCTAGCAGCTTGTATCTTGGACAAACTAATAATATCGTCAAATGAGGGAGTAAGTGAATGGACAATTAATTGTGCTCCTTGGGGCAGTGCTACCTACCAACTTACTGGCAACTTTCTGGCTCCTGGGGTTGGTTGGTGTAGTGCTCACTTTGTGAGACAAACAAAACACACAAACGGAAAAACACAAAAATCCCAACAAGAGCATTGTCTTATTTAGATTTTAACAAAACCGACAAATTCAGTTTTATGACTAAACTCTACTTTTAGCCAGTAGGAAAACAAGGAATTGCTCATTGTAGCCAACAGGCATTACATGGGGCTTTTTGTTTTGTTTATATTTAAGCCTTTTTAAAAAACCGCTTTGTGGGGTGGAATTTAAGAAAGAAGACAAACGAGCAAAGGGGAAAAAAAGAGAAATTAAGAATCAGACTCTTAACTATAGAGAACAATCTGATGGTTTCGGGGAAGTAGGTGAGATGGGTGAAATAGGTGAAAGGGATTAAGGAGGGCACTTGTGATGAATACCTGGTATTGTATGGAAGTGTGGACTCACTATATAGTACACCTGAAGCTAGTATTAACCCTGTCCACTAACTGGAATTTAAATTTAAAAAAATTTAAAAAAAAATACACAGGGGCGCCTGGGTGGCTCAGTGGGTTAAAGCCTCTGCCTTCGGCTCAGATCATGATCCCGGGTCCTGGGATCGAGCCCCACATCGGGCTCTCTGCTCAGCGGGGAGCCTGCTTCCTCCTCTCTCTGCCTGCCTCTCTGCCTACTTGTGATCTCTGTCTGTCAAATAAATGAACAAAATCTTAAAAAAAATACACAAAACTAGCTTTATTGACATATATAGCTCACATACCATACAATTCACCCATGTTAAGGTGTGAGGAGCAGCAGGAATTTATAGACAAAAGTGGAAACTCACCTGGACCTAGTAACTCCTTTCATATCAGAGGCAAGAGGCATGGGAAAAAGGAAGGGAGCTAGAAGAGCATTTCTGTGCCAGTGCTAAATACTTTTTAGAAAGCTGTGGTTCAAAAAATTTCATTTTCTGTGCAGGTCACTCCAGAAAATCAGTAGAGCTGGGTTTGTAGTATTTGACCAAGTTTTCAGTGGTGCATACTATGTGTGTTGGATGTCCCACAACTTCCCTAAGTTCTGTTTTGCTAGGAGAACTCTCAAGCTGCAATAGCTTGAGTTCTACTCACAGCTAAGATTTATCACAGCAAAGGATACAGAGCGAAAACGGCTGGAAGGAGATCTATGTCCTCCAGGGTAGTCTCGAATACACTTCCTAGTCCTTACTCTTCGCTGCACGAGACATGCTTTAAACTACAGGGATGTGTGCGTAATGTCCCTGCCCAGAGAACCCCACTCTTCTCAGGGTCTTTGGCTTCTGTGTGGAAGTGCTGATTGTGTAGGCACACCCTGCTAGCAACTACTCACCGCGACTGAAACTCTGATCTCGTAACAATGAAACCAAGTGTGCATCATCAGTGTTGATGGTTATTCAAAGCAACCCTAAGAACCCCAGTTGGCATAATTTGCTGTTTGGGTTACAAAACAAAATCAGTCACTAACATAATACTCCAAGGGCCACATTCCCAGGGGTTGGTCAGTGACCAATCATGGTTCTGTTAGAGACATGTGAATAATAAATAAATAAGAAACAACCAGATAGACTGTGTTACCTCTCTCCTCACATGAATGGTTGACAGGTTCTGTGTCAGATTAGGTTATACATCTACAAAGGTTTTTAAATTCTTGCTTATAGAACTCCATTCAGTTCATAGAAATGAATTCTAAGAAGTTCCTGCTTTCAAGAAGCTCATAGTCGTAGTGTGATAAGTATAATAAGAGAGCAAGTTAGTAGTGTTGGTATGGACAAGACAGTGATGAAACATCACGAGTTCCTTGATAAAAGAATCTGGAGGAAGTGCCATTGAATTGAGCAAAATCTGCTATTTGAAGGCTCAGTCAGCATATTCACACAGAAATGCATTTCCTTGAAACCAGTTTCATAAAAGCAATTATTCATTATTTAACAAGCATTCATTGAATATTTCGTATACCAGACATTGCTAGGTTCTTGGAATACCCAAGTGAACAAGACAAAATCCATGTTCTAATGGGGGTTTAGTGTCTAGTCATTTTGTTTTACTGTAAAAGGACGTAGAAGAAGTAAGATGGTCTCTATGTGAAACAGCTAAAATCATTTTCTACTTCATTAGTAGTGATGGTCTTGAATTCATAAAGACATTGGATTAGCATAATCAAGGAGAAAAGAAAATCTTAGCTTTCTTTCCTTACCATACAGTAAAAATACCTTAAGGAAGGGTAAACTGATCAAGTTTCATTTTCTAAATTTTTTATTGAACATGAGAATATGTTCCCCCAAACACTAGTATTTTGTCCATATTATGTCATCCTTGATCATTGTTCTTTTCCTTCAACAGCGGAGGGAGAACTGTACACATTTGGAGAACCAGAGTCGGGGAAGTTAGGTCTTCCCAATCAGCTGCTGGTCAATCACAGAATGCCCCAGCCGGTGCCTGGAATTCCTGAGAAGGTGGTCCAAGTAGCTTGTGGTGGAGGGCACACCGTGGTTCTCACAGGTAAGTGTGGCTCCTGCTGCTCCATTCCCTGCTTTCTGGGATGGCTAATAAAAAAAAAAAATTACACTCATTTTCTTCGTTTGGAATAAAACACTTGGCATCTGATCCCAGCTCCTCACAGATTTTTAAGTCTTTAATACAGTATTGTTATCTATAGGCACAGTGTTGTACAGCAGACCTCTAGACCTTACCTTGCAAAGCTGAAACCTTATACCCATTGATTAGTGGCACCCCTTTCCCCCTCCCAGCCCCTGGCACCACCATCCTAGTCTGTGCTTCTAGGAGCTTACAAGCTGACCTTGCATCTCTTTTCATTAAAATCTCTAGCTTTGATTTCCATAGTTACTACACATCTTTGGCCTATGGAAGAAAACTGTAAGTAGAAAAATTGAAAAAATGAATCTTGTGGAATTGTTTTTGCCAACATAATGGACATTTTCATGATCTTCACACATTTATTGGCAGCAGATAATTGTTTTTAGCTTGTTTTCAAGGATAGACTGTTTTTCTCATGTGTGTGCGTGTGTGTGTGTGTGTGTATGTGTTCTATATTTACCTAAAATTGGTATAATTTTTCCTGAAATACCTTCTTTCCCCTGTTCATGCTATTTTCTGCATGTCATTGATAATTCTCTCCTTCTGATATTCAGAATATAAAACTTGGTAATTTCTTTGGGATTTTTATGTTCTATTATAGCAATTCAGCAAAAAGTGTTAAGATTTTAAATTACAGATAATAAAAGAAAGTTAGAACCTTATTAGCAATGTCAATTTTGACTTCTGAATTTTATATTTGGTATGACATGTCATTTTTCAGTATTCCAGTCAATGTGGTAATATATACATACTACTTGATAACATGCTTACTAAATCGCTGCCTCCAGTTTTGTTCAGCATTAATTTGAGTAGCGTACAGGGAGTACAGCTAGTGAATTGTTATATTTTTTTGGTCCTAAAGAAATTAACAAGTTTCTGAAGTCACCACTTAATCTTCAGTAACCCAAAGTTAGTGGTGTTGTAGGCAAATTTTGAATAATATCCAATTCTTTTTCAAGGCCTCCATTCTATATTTGGAAATAATTCTGAGGTTTAAGATTTCTTTGAATTTCTGCTAACAAAATAGATTTTCATATGTTTTTAAGAAGATTTATTTTAGGAATTAAACTTAGAAATTAATCTTTATAAATTATCTGAAAATGTATTCTGTAGGCAGAAGTTCAACTTATTCTTTATGTGTTCTGTAATTTCTCTAGTTTAAACAAACAGAATTTATTAGGTGATTGAAGATTATTCTAAAGAACACAAATGTTGATTATATAAAAATAACACCTCAACTATATATTATAAAATATCATTACATAAAATGAGCACCCAGATAATCCATGATACTTTTAATTATGCGTAGAAGTTTAAAATATACAGAAGTGTGGGGGTTTTTTTTGCAGTATTACAGACATTTAGCTTTCTGTGGACTTAATTTTGAGGTTAAAAACTGTGTTGCCAGAAATTATTCTCTCTAGATTTTTGCAGACTTTGGGATCTCACAGACTAGTAAAGTTACGGTATTTTAAGTTTTTAATTTTGTGACACGAATATGAACACCAACAGATGGTTGCGATCTTCTGATTTTCATTTGACTAAATGAGGGCATTGCAGGCAAAACGCAACCTTTTCACCATTGTTATCATAAATAAAGGGGCATTTCAAAATAAAAAAGAGCTCTCAATTTTATTGTAAAAGACACCCTCTTAAATTATATTCACTTATCTGTATGGAAAATTTACTGCTTTGCCTATTTTTCACATTTCTCCATGGACCTGTGAGAGCTTTATTACGAGCCAACCCTGGTGAGAAAGCTGTGTTCTGGTGTATAGTATGGACAGAATAGTTAGTCCTAACTGATGAAGAAATGGACCTGAAGCACATACTGATTATCAGTTTGACTAAGTACTAAACGGAATACCTAAGAATTATAGAATACTTTGAAGACCTTAAAGGAAAGAATAGCTAACCATCTGTTCTAGATCATTCCCTTCACCAAAGGAAAGGGTTTGAATTAGATGATTTTATGGGGGGGCCTTTCCTAGCATTGTTTTTCCTTTTGTCTATAACTCTGATCTTAAAATCTTTCTGGGTACCATTCATTAAAATACTTCAAAGATAATTTAAATTAGTTCATTGCCAGTGAATTTATTTAAAACATAATACTCCATCTGACCGTAAGAGGTGAGAAAATTAAACTGCTGGTTGTGGTGATGCTATGATTAGTTTCTCCTTTGAATCAGGGAAACAGTGGACTGCTGAGAAAGGGTAAGTGAGGCAGAGTGATAGATGTAATCTGGTATGTCATCACCAGCGTTAGCAAAAGCCAAGAAAGTCCTGATTGTAAGATGGGGTCCACAATGAAGTCTGGATCCCATGGAAAAATAAGAACTTATCTTCTCTAGATTATATTTGGACAAACTCATGATCTCTACAGGGCAACAGATTACTGTTCATGAAATCAGATGTATTCTGAGAAACCAGAGTAGTATCCATATGAAGCCATCTACTAAAACCTGTTTTCCTAATAGGGTATTATTGGTGTCAGCATCGAATTATATTGTTAGATGTTACAAAGGTGATGAGACCAAAAATTATATTAGTTGTTACATGTTAAAAAAAAAGAGTGTTAGGTCATTAAAAAAAAGAGAGAGAGGAAGACAAACCATGAGACTCGTAATCTCACAAAACAAACTGAGGGTTACTGGGGGGAGGGGGCTACAGAGAAGGTGGTGGGGTTATGGACATTGGGGAGGGCATGTGATATGGTGAGTGCTGTGAAGTGTGTAAGCCTGACAATTCACAGACCTGTATCCCTGGGGCAAAGAATACATTATATGTTAATAAAAATAATTAATTAAAAATTTTTTTTAAAAGTCATTGCTGCTAATCAGTCAAGTACCTGAAAGCAAACCCAACAGGGTAAGGAGCAAAACTTTTATCACGTGATTCAGGCTGCCTAAGTGGCCTCATTTCACAGGCTTATCTCAGAAAGCCCACGTAACCTAGAATGGTCATTGGCCAGCTAGAGATGGACAGTTGTTTTCATTTACCCAGCGTTCTACTGTTAACCTGACATTCAGAACTGGTGACATGCCATGCGGTTATTAAACTAAGAGATGGTTCTTTTTACACTAAAATAAGGATATTTTGCCATAGCCTCAGTGTGGCTTCATATCCTTGACACAGCCTGTTTTCTTTAAGAGGTATGAGCTCTCTGTCTCTTTTGTGAAGTAAGCATTATTAGGAAGAATGTAAAACCACATGACAGTAGATATGTGTTCATCAGGATCCTCCACTGTCAGAAATAAGATGAGTTGATTAGTTAGTTTTTAGAAAAATGTTCTTAAAACGGAATGTCCTAGTGTATGTTAAAATCTGCCTGAATGTTTTCTCATGTAAGCCTCCCAGCAACTCTGTTAGAGAGGAATTATAACATCAGAGAGTTTAGGTAACTGGCCTGCTTGCCCCCGCTAGTAATAATGGAGATGTGGACTCCTCCCCAAAAGCAAAGCTCTTCCTCTTCCTCCTGTAGCGTGGAGAGGTGATGTGTGGGGCTTTGGAGAAGAGACCATGCTTCCTGACTCAGGGCCAGCCAGAGTTGTGTGTCTAAAGGGACCCTTTCATCACCACTCGTCCTGTTTTTGTGCTTTTCCATCTCTCGAGAACATATGAGCTAATGTTTAATAAGTTATTGGAGGTCCTTTGGAGTCACTTAAAAAATGTTAACATAAAAAAAGCTTTTGTCCCCTTTTCATTATTACTGCACTTCCTAGTAAAGGAGCTTTACCTATGAGTTGATCAAGCATATCTACAGTGAGTTTCAATTCTCATGCAAATTCTCTGAGATTGTTTTATAAAGTAGATTGTTCTGTTAAACTGTTTTTGAGAAGTAGGAGTTTTTCTGTAGAAAACACTACTGGGTTTTTTTTGTTTGTTTGTTTTAGATTTTATTCATTTATTTGACACACACACAGAGACAGCGAGAGAGGGAACACAAGCAGGGGAAGTAGGAGGAGAAGCAGGCTTCCCACTGGACAGGGATCCTGGATCCCAGGACCCTGGGATCATGACCTGAGGGGCAGATGCTTAAGGACTGAGCTACCCAGGTGCCCCCACTGCCCCCCGTTTTTAAGGCAATAAAAGGAATTAGCTTAATGACAACTGATGCTATTTTTAAAGAGCTGAGTGGTAATTATAGGGACATGTTAGGTAGTTCACTGACTGATGTGTCTTTAGCAACTGTTTTTATGGTTATATGTAAAAGGTAAAATCAGGCCCATGCCATAACTTTTACAGTTGTGTGCCTTGTCATTTTTCTTCTCCTCCATCATTGAGAATGTATACCTAAGTATTCGGTATTCTTACATGGATATTTCAGAGGCACCTAACTTTCATTATGAAAGTTTGAATGTCACAGTTTTCTAGATACGATGGTGACAGTATCTGCTTCCCTGCAGTCTTTTTCTTATATTTGCTCATTCCCTTTCAGAGAGAGCCGTGTATACCTTTGGGCTCGGACAGTTTGGTCAGCTGGGTCTTGGTACCTTTCTTTTTGAAACTTCAGTACCCAAAGTCATTGAGCATATTACGGATCAGAAAATAAGTTCTATTTCCTGTGGAGAAAATCACACAGCTCTGATAACAGGTACAGATGAGAATTTCTGTTACATATTTCTAGAACGGGGTATGTTTTACTACAAAATACAAACTGTGTGGAGTGAATGTATCTAGTGTAAGCAAAGGAATCAGTGACTGAGAAAATGGAAGTTCTTGTTTAATATGCCAAAGTGTAAAATTGTAAACTCTTTTTTAATATTTCAGTTCAATTTCAAATCAGTGTAAATGATCCAAAGATTAGAACCTCAAAACAAGTCAGTGCTGTCAGAGGTAATATCATAATATTATATTTTGGCAGAAGGCTGGAATCTTTTTGAAATTGCATCAGTTTGAAGGCTCTGAACTCTGCTCCAGCCAGAGGGAAAAGTCTTACAGGAAAGAACTTTAAAACATTCTCCATGTTCAGTGTGACCCAGCTACATACAGGCTGGGTTAATACCTGTGAGCTTTTGCCTCTTTCAAAGGCGTTTTCAGGAGTGACTCTTCACTACTTCCTTTGCAGGGATACAAAGGCACCTCAAAGGGCACTAGGCAGATACCTGGCTCCCCTAGACTCTTTACTCTGTACTTTCTCCTTTATCCAGGGAGACACTGCTTTGGGCCTACTTCTCAACCTCAAAAACTAGGTGCTGCTAATATGGACTCAGTAAAGATTCTCCTCTAGAAGTAACTCACTTACCTGTAGGTAATTGATAGACTCCACAATTGTGATTGCTTTGGAATAAAAGCCCCTGTAATTCACTATTTCTATCTCACGTTTCTATCTACAAATAAATTAAAGCATTAAAAAGACAGAAATCATAGAGTACTTTGAAATAAACCAGATACTGATATTTCTCCATTTGTTTCCTTCTTTCTAAAAAAGTTACTGCTAAATGAAACTCATCTAATGGTATCTAGTTGGGGCAACTAGAATCCACAAATACAATGTATACTACCATACACTGTTCCTCCGTCCCCAAAGAGCCTTCAGAGAGAACTACCTGCCCATTTTCAAGTGTCAATGTCCATGTTGACATAGCATGAAATAGAACTATATAGAATGTAAAGAATTATTATTCATTCATAGTCCCAGAAGAGTTGTTGATATGTAGCCCTTACTGCAAGGTCCTAATGTCAATTTCACTGTCCTTAAATTGCTGTTTTTCTTCAACCCTAAATTGTCACTGATGGGAAATACGTACTTTTTATGGCTCATCTAACACACAATTAGATTATTTAGTTAAACTTTTATACTACTATTTCCCCTGATGAAAGAACTTATAGCACAAACAATTGAACATTATCTTTGTTTGCTTTTTCCTCATAAAGCTTCCTCAGGAGAGAGGTGTTACGAATTTTTTTTCCAGGACTAATGATATGTGTGTAGTGAGTTATCTGTAAGTTCTTACCAGTTCTGCATTATGTAGCCAGTGACTCATGGTTTACAAAAGTTTTCAAGTTGGAAGTGCAATCAGGTAGCTTGGATCAGAGTTTTTCTTTTCTGGCTAGAGATAATCAAGTTAAAACACAAAGCCTAAAAAGCACTTCAGGTAAAGAAATCAAGGGTCAAAAGAGGACTAAGAAGGGAAAAGAATGATAAGGAATGTATATAAAGTAAGGAAATAAGTAGCTAATGATAAGAATTATAAGAGTCTAAATTTGGGGGTTAAATACTGGTTATTGTTTATTAATAGGGAATCTTTTCTGCCTATTTTTTAAATAATTTTTAATATTTTTTATTTATTTATTTGACAGACAGAGATCACAAGTAGGCAGAGAGGCAGGCAGAGAGAGAGGAAGAAGCAGGCCCTATGCGGAGCAAAGAGCCCAATGCGGGGCTCGATCCCAGGACTCTGGGATCATGACCTGAGCCGAAGGCAGAGGCTTTAACCCACTGAGCCACCCAGGCGCCCCCTGCCTATTAATTTTTTTTAACATTTATTTATTTGAGGAAGAGCAGCAAGTAAGAGGGAACAAGTGCACAAGCAGGAGGGGCAGAGGGAAAGAGAATCTGAAGCAGACTCTGTGCTGAGCACAGAGCCCAACACAGGGCTTAATCTCATGTGACTCTGAGATCACAACCTGAGCTGAAACCAAGACTCAAACACTTATCCGACCACATCACCCATTCGCCCCTCTGTATTAATTTCTGAGCATGACACTTACTGAATTATGTTATTTCCTCATCATTTTTCCTTTGGTTCTCTTGCATTTTCTTAGTATGAGATTACTTTGCCATCTTAAACTAGAAGTTCCCAGATGTGATCTTAACCATTTCCTGGCTTAAAACCATTCGTTCAATGTATTGCCATTAGATAGAGTTCAGAAATTCTTAATATGAACCAACAGGGACCTCTGTGGTATGGTTCCTTCCTACCTCTTCAAACTCCTCATACCACTGTCCCCTTTGTGCTCCAAGCACACTGGTTGCCTTTCAGTTTCTTGACTGTGTTATGTTTTCTCTTGATTCAAAGCGATGTGTATGTGTTATATGTGTCTTCTTGCAGCTAAAACCCTAATCATCCTTCAGTTCTGTTTAAAAGCCTTCCCTAATCCCCAGACCAGAAGGAAATTCCCCCTCTTCTGTTCTGCACCAGCCCTGGCCCCCTTTCCTTCCTTCTGCTTCCATGGCACTTTCTGCCAATTGAGAGAGGGGGTGTGAAGGGAGGGCTTGAGAAGAGTACTGAAGGTTTGGAATAGTTGCTCTGGAAGCGGGCAGAAGGGTGAACTGGAGAGCAGCAGGAAGACCACTTACACTACCGTGGGCCCTAGAGGCCTTGCCATTGCTAGGGGGCTAGTCAGCGGGGTCGATTTATGGCACTTCCCTCAGCAGCTTCCACAGCCCCGGAGCTGAATTAGTGAAAGAGACAGTTGGATTGATCTAAGCCAGTAGTTTTCCACCAGTGGCCATCTTGTTGCCCCGGGACACATGACAGTGCAGATGGTTTTGATTGTCCCAACTGCAGAGGCAGGGTGTTTTATGGACATTTAGTAGGTAGAAGCCAAGGATGCTGCTGAACATCCTACAGGGCACAGGACAGACCCACACAACCGAGAATTACCTGGCACTAAGTGTCTAGAGTGCCAAGGTTGAGAGACCTGAGTGTTTTTCCACTAGATTGTACTGGGACATAGGGGGTCAGACTCCAAAAAAGGACTCCTTCCCCTAGAGAAGATGGTGTGTATCTAGAGATAGCTCATGCCAGGTTGCTGCTGTTCCACACAGTCCTCACACGACCGGGCTTCAAATTCACAAACCACCAATGGCTTAGTGATTTATTCTCAGAGTATCTGTTGCCTAGTGTTATGTGCAGGACCACAGAGACCGTAGAGTGTGTGGAAATATCAATGGATCAGAGTAAACTTGGTGCAGCATTTGAGGGGGAAATTACAATTGCAACGTAAGAAATAAGTAAATATATTTATTTACAAATAGGTCCAAACAAGTAAGTCTTTATTTCTCTCTCTTTCTTTTTGCATTTTAGATGTAGGTCTCATGTATACTTTTGGGGATGGTCGACATGGAAAATTAGGACTTGGACTGGAGAATTTTACCAATCAGTTCATTCCCACTTTGTGCTCCAATTTTTTGAGATTTATAGTTCAATTGGTAAGGACATCATATTTCCCTATTTACATTGTCATATTCCTATATTTGAGTCTTGCAGTATTTCATAGAAAATAGGTACTTTTACGTTTGTATGAAAGAATATCATGGCTATATATAATCAGTATACTCATTTCCTAAAAGCCAAATGTCAGACATCATACCACTCAGAAAATCTGTCCCTTTCCTAATTCTCCTTTGAGCATTGTCCTTTTCACCCTAATCTTGACTCTCCTGCTTTGGTCCCCTGTGTCTCTTGAGAACCAGAACTGTGCCATGCCTGAAAGCTTGTTGTCTCCTCCAGCAGCCAGCAGAGTATCTGACAATCACCTATAAATATTTGTTGAATTAGATATTACTGAGGCTAATTTCACAATTTTAGGAAGGAAAGTTTCAGAGTATGCTTTCTTATAACCACTGTGAAGAACACTATAAAGTTGCTTAAAAAAAACCTATGTATTACAAATACTACACAATGGTTTTTTAGGCAATTTATTGAAAATCAGTTATTTCTCAAAATCCTTTGAATGTTGGTTTAGTTTTCATTGTTCCACCATCATGATGCTTACATTTTGCTCTAAGGACTTTTAAGCATTGAACTTCAAAAGTGTTCATGTAAAGAAAAAGGTTTGGAGATATAATTATCCCAAGAGGTTGATTTCTTCTTGGATCACTTTTTTTCCAAGTAGAACTTCTCTGGGTGATTTTTTTCAAGGTGTTCATGTTACTCTCAGATTAAAAATAGCATTTTCTAACTTGTGAGGAGAAACAGAATGTGCCAGATAAATTGGAAGGAAAATGGTGTGTAAACTTGTTCTAATTTTCAATTGTAGTGTTTAAAGAAGACACATTATTGTCTATGTGTGTGTGTGCGCGCGCGCGCGCATTTGGGAGGAAGGGAGATAACTGACTACCTAGGAAGTTTACCATTAAGTAAATGTTTTGTAGCTGAAAACTGTTAAAAAACCCATTTGTGTTTGAAACCAATGTTGAGTAATCAGTCTGTGGTTTTATGCTACAGGTGGCTTGTGGTGGATGCCACACACTTGTTTTTGCCACTCCGCGACCTGGCGGGACAGAAGAATTGGAGTTAGAAGAAATCAACGATTCTTACTTTCCTGCAGCACCTTCTCTGCCCCTCAGCGATCTGAGCCCAGGAAGTGTACTGCACAGAACTCTACCAGCACGTGTGCGGCGAAGAGAGAGGGTATAGACTTATGGCCAGTTCTATATCATGGCATTGCAAACAGAATGGGAAAAAATTCATTTTCTTTTTAAATCAAAAAGGGTCTTTTAAGAGAGATTTACTAAATAAAATGGTTAGAGTTGGAGGCTTACACACTTAAAGCGAATTCAGAGTTAAGCTGTTCAACACACAAGTGAGAAAATTCAAATAATCGTGGATAACCTTGACTTAATAGAGAGAGGATACAAAGCAAAGATACAAAGCATCCTTTTAGAGGCCTATCTTCATACTTCAGGTTGAATGCTGAATTATTTTCTCAACTCTATATGGTTTGACTTTTACTTTGCTTTTTAACTTTTAGTTACACCTCATGAGCCGTGGAAGGTTATACATTATAAACAATGAAATGTGGGAAACAGAAATAAGGACTGCAGTTCAGGATAGGGAATGTTCTTTCTCACTTAAATTTAGAGGTTCTCATTCTGCTTTAAAATTATTGTTTCAATGGCACTTGTATTTAAAAAAAAACAAAAAGAAAATGCCAAATAATATTTAAAGGAGACATTCCTTTTTTAAAAAGTTACTTTAAGTTCCAAAACATATTCCCTTGGCTTTTGGTTATGAAAAAGTATATATGGAAAGACTGAGAAATAGCAGTATTTTGTAGTTATTTTTTTTTAGGTCTTCTGACTAATTTTTTGTTTTCAAAGGAAAGCAGAGAGAATATACATACACTTTTACTCATCGTGTGAAAAACGGGCTTCTAAATTAACAATTTAGAGCAACTTCGATACAGAGATGACAGAACAAAACATTTTGAGTCCTTGGTGATAATTTAAAAATGAATGTGGGACAGTGAGCAACTTTGAAGTCTCTCTCTTGAATATTTTTAGCAGCTGGGGGTAGTTTCTGTCAATACTAACCATATAATCATGTAACAGTTTATTTAACCTGTTTATTTTAAGGAGAGATCGCCTGATGCTTTTCAAATGACACGAACACTACCTCCAATTGAAGGAACTTCTGTGCCACCTGTTAGCTTTTCCCCCACCCCAGTTCCTTTCTATATGTCTGCAGGTAATTGGCCAGGGAAAATGATACTTGAAAAGGAGGACCCCGTGCAACCAGTGGAACCAGGTAACAGCTGATACCCTGTCTGCTCACAGGAAAAGGGTCCCTTTTATTCCTATTAGTGTTATGTTTATATTAGGATGTTCTTGCAAATTAAATTGTTTACTTCCTAGTTGGAGGTTGACATCTCTCGTTTGAGTTCCAGTCCAGATTACTCTTATAAATACAAAGCATCACCAGTGACCCTAAAAACCCCATAATAATAGCAGCATATTTTTATAAAGCAATGCATAGCATATGCAATACCTTCTCTTACCTTATCTCCTTTAAACCCTCAAGCAACTCCGTGAAATCCGTGGGAGTTCTAAACTCTTCATTTTGGTAGATGAGAGAAGCAAGGCTTGAAAAGACTGAGTGACTTGGCCAGGGTCATTCAGCTTATAAATGAAGAGAGTCAGATTTGAATGTGGATCTTCTGGACCTATGTGAAGTCTGGCATTTAGGCAGTATACCATAGTGGTCAAGAACGTGGGATACGTGGGCACCTGGGTGGCTCAGTTGGTTAAGTTTCTAACTCTTGATTTCAGCTCAGGTCATGATCTTGGGGTTGTGGGATTGAGCTCCGCCCAGCATGGAGCCCTCTTAAGATTTTCTCCCTCTCCCTCTGCTCCTAACCCTCCCCTGCACCCACCTGCATGCATGCATGTGTGTGCGCGTGCTCTCTCTCAAGAAAAGAAAGAAAAAGAGAGCATGGGGCATGGAGTTAAATAGAGCTGGGATCAGATGCCATCCCTGACATTTATTAACTGTGTGAATGACTTTGGGAAAGTTAATTAATTCCTCTAACCTTTAGTTTTCCTATCTTTAAAGTGGGTATAATAATACTTCTTTAGAGTGATTGAGGTTAAATGAGATAAGGTATATAAAATACTTAGCATTGAGCCTAGCACTTCTAGGAAGCTCTTTATAGTTGGTTATTATTAACACATCTACCTCACTGCCTTATAGATCACATTATATTTTAAATTGTAATCCCAGCTCTTTGGTTATTATACACCTCTTGTAAAGAATTTTGTTTACAGATTTTACAAACTTAATTTTGGAATTAAGATGATCTGGACACCTGGGATTAAGAACCATGGCACAGATAAATTTTAGTATCTTTGGGATCAAAAGTTGAGGTAGTAAAAGCAAGAATTGTGCGCCGTGGGAATAGAATATTATCTACAACTAGAACCTTGATCATGAGCCAGTTTTTTACTGCATTTTTTCCCAAACATTTATTTATTTTGAGAGAGAGAGAGAAAGAGCATGCAAGTGTGGGGAGGGGCAGAGGGAGAGGATCTCAAATATGATCCATGCTAATCCCAGGACCCTGAGGTCATGACCTAAGCCAAAACCAAGAGTCAGAGGCTTAACCGACGGAGCTGCCCAGGCGCCCCTGATAATGAGCCAGTTCCTTGCATCTCACAGAGAACTTTTGTATGCTTTGCTTTGAGGTAAGCATCACTGATACCTTTCAGGCCTGTACATGGAAAAAGTGGAGTCTGACAACAGTGTGTACAAGGAAAAGAGAAGTTTGTGGTTTGGGGGAAGTTGTTTCACACTTCAAGAGATCTGAATATGAACATATACAGAGTTTTGTAGCTAGAGGCAAAGGAAAAGCTATCCCTTATCTTTTTGTGACTGTTTGCTGAAACTGTCTTAAAAGTATTCTGCAAGTTCTATCTAACATATAACAGGACTTATTCTAAATTACTTGCAGACTTCAGTGTTTATCATGGAGGGAGGAAGGTCAGGGAAGACCTTGCTGAGAAGGTGACATTGAAGCTAAAACATAAAGGATAAGAAAGCCACGTGAAGAGAGAGGTTATATGCATTCTAGGCAAAGAAAATAATAGAGGCAAAGGTTTGGAGGCAGTTTATAAGAAAAGGAAAGAAGACTGTTGGAGCTAGAGAGTGCAGGAAAAGGCTAGACAAGATGTTGGAGAAAAAAGTATTCATGATTTTATAGGCTGTGAGAAGCCTATTTGAGTGTTTTCCTTACATGCAATAGAAAGTCATTAAAGGTTTTTAATCAGTGGAGTGATGTGCTCCAATCCAGTTTACATTTTAAGATGCTTACTTTTGCCTCTGTGTGGATTGTAGGGAGGAAAGACTAAAGGTAAGAAGCATATTTAAGAGCCCATTGCAAGAGAGGATGGTGTGTGGTCCAGGTGTTGCTGTGAAGATGGAGAGAAGGGGGCAGATTGGAAGTGCATTTGAGACCTAGAACTAGATGAATTTACACATAGAGGTGAAGGAAAGGGAAGAATCCAGAATGATTCCTAGGCAAGAGCATGGTTGGCAAGCTTGAGGAAAAAAATATCAAGCTTGAGATACCTGCAAAACATCGAAGCAGAAATACGGAGGAGGCAGTTGAAGATGCCAGCCTAAAGTTCAGAAGAGGGGTCTGAACCAGGGAGATACATTTGGAACCCAACAACACAGAATTGGTATTTACAATCTGTGGGACTTGGTGAAAGCACCTGTTAGATGGCAGAGTAGCAAGAGAAGAGAGTCCATGATTTGGCCTGAAGAACATCTAACGTTTTGAGGGTAGGGGAGGAAGAGCCAGCAGCAAAGAAACGTTCCTCAGCCCCACCAGCTAGAAGGGTAAGAGGAGGGGAACCAGGAGAGAGTAGGGTCGTGAATTCCAAGTACTGGTCAGAGGTCAAGGAGAAAGCTCAAAGAAGCATCCCATGGATTTGGCTTTGTGGAGAGTGCCCGTGATCTTGACAAGAGTAGCTTCAGGGGAAGATAAGAGCAGAAGCCAGAGGGCAAAGAGTTGAGGCATGAATGTAGAAAATTCCTTTGCCTATTTTGGTCACTAAGAGGAGCAGAGAAAAGGGCTGGCAGCTCGAGGGAGATGCAGGGTCAATGGGAAATAGTAGAGCATTTTTGTATGTTAATGGACATGAGCCGGTAGTCCCAGACTGACCTATAGCATGAGAGAGAGGAAGGGAGAGAGAGAGATAATGAACATGAACAGCCCAGTGGTGCTGGCATACAGAGCAGTCTTTGGTAAGAGGAAAGAAACGTCCTATATTTCAACAGGAAAATGGAAGTAAACGTGTACATTTGTTGGGGGGAAGATAAGACAGATCAGGTCTGATGACTTCTGTTTTCTTAGTCAAGTATAAGGCAAGGCCGTAAGCTTCAGTGATCTATCGATTTTTTGAAACCTCCATTCTCTGCCCTCTCCAGTCTATCCCATTTAGAACTTTCTACATTAATCTTCCTCAGGCACAGTTTTAGTTCCCCTCTGCTCCAGTGGCTTCTGAGTATCCATAATATTTGTGAAAAAAAATGTGAGTTTCTCCATGTAACTCCCACCTGCTTTTGTAGCTCCACCTCTCATTAGTCTTTTTCTTATAACCTTAATGCAGGTCACAGTTCTGTAAAGTGAGACACATCTAGCCAGGCACTTGTCTTTGTAAATAAAGTTTTATTGGAACCCCGTCACACCATTCCTTTATGTAGTGCCTATGGCTGCTTTTACATGACAGCGGCAGAGTTTGAGTCATTAGGACGGAGACTATGTGGCCACAAAGCCTGAAATATTCACTAGATAGCCTTTTACAGAGAAAGTTTCCCAACTCTTAATTTTGATCAATCTGAGCTCTTCACAGCCAGACTTAGCGGAAAAGGTTGTAAAGTCAAGACAAACCTGAGACCGACACTTGGCACTTCATTTATTCATTTATGAAGTGGGGATACTCTGCTTCCCTCTCTTGTTGTCATGGAGGTCTACTCGACATGTGTGAAAGCATGTGTTCCCAGCACATGGCCGGCCTTGAGTACAAGCCATCGCTGCTGCTTCTGTTAGCATGGGGCTTCACTTGCTTCTCTGTCCACCTCCACCTCCCAGAAGTCTTCTCACTCTTCCCTGCACCTCTTTGGTGAAACATTTCCTGATTCCCAACATTTGGATGTGATTTCTCATGCCAGCATATCCTATATTTTATATTCCCTTTAGAGGATAAGCTCATTAAGAGTGAGCCATTAATTAAGTTGATTATCTTGCACATAACGCCACACACAAAACACAAATTTGCTCCTTTGAACTGAATGAATTTACAAGGGCAAGGTCAGTGGGGACTGGCATTTTTAGCAAGGACTTCATTTAGGAGCTCCTCTCGAGTACGTGGGTGCTAAATGGGGTTGTAGTAATTGAGAAATATGTCAGGGCAAGGAGAGCTCGTTAAGTTTTAGTTACCTGCTCGATGACATAATAACCTTGTAGTTTTCCATGAACATTTCTAGGTGCTTGTACGAGTTATCTGATTTTTCACATAACAAGTGGCCTTAAAACTCCTCTCACAGAGTTTGTGAGGGTCAAGAATTGAGAAGCAGCCTAGCTGAGGGGTTCTGGCTCAGAGCATTTCATGCAGGTGCAGTCATGCTGTCAGCTGTGGCTGGAGTCAACCGAAGGCTCTACTGGGGCTGAAGGATGCTCTTCCGTGCTGCCCTTCGTAGCCATTGGCAGGAGGTTTTACTTCCTTAGCGTGTGGGCTTCTCCCTAGGAATGCTCCTAGCATGGCTTCCCCCCAGAGAAAGTGATACAAGACAGACAGACATACGAACTGTGGTTAACATCACAATTGTGGCTGCTTTGTTTTGTTGGCCATACAGAACTACCTGGCAAAATGTGGAAAGGAACAACACAAGGGGCCCATCTCTGGAGGATGTGGGTCACCAAGGCCCTTTGTCAGTGTTAACTCAGTGTTACAGTGCTTGATACCTGGGTAGTAGTTCTCCCAGAGGTTTGCCTGTTCATATGAACGAAGCAGTTCCTATCTCATTAGCATTGAAGTCTTTAAACTTTCAGAAAGAGACTTTAAAACCTCTTATCACTATGAATGAATTCTGTTCAGTTCCCTTAACATGAGGTTAAAGGACTTCAGTAAAATGACGCCTGCACTTTATATTAGAGAATAATTGACTGTCCAGTTGTCTTTCAATTTTCCATTGAAAGCTGGTTTTCTCTTTTCCCTTTTAATCAGATTATTTTCATGATAAAATGGCCAAAGGGAAAGAGGCAGACAATTCTTCAGCCGGAGATTCAGAAAGCCTTGGAGAAACTACTGATGTCTTAAATATGGTAATGGTTTGCTTATTTATCGATAATAGATGTGTTTGGGTTTTAGTTCATCATGTATTCATTTGTGTGTACACCCTGTGCTGTTCCTTGCATTAAAAAGGGTTTGCTTCAGTTTTGTTATGTTTATATGTTATATGTTTATTATTTTATTGAAGTATAGATGACATACAGTACAATTAATTTTGATCTCTGTATAATTAGTATGCAGTTGAGCATAGATTATATTACTGTCTGAACTGTTTTGTGTTCACTTTATATATAAGAATATGTAAATATATAATCTTATATATACTCTTTATTCTTTTTAGAACATATATTTTTTATTTCTTGCAGACACATATGATGAGCCTGAATTCCAATGAGAAGTCATTAAAATTATCACCAATTCAGAAACAAAAGGTATAATATAGAGAGTTCTTTTCACTATGGTGGGTAAGAAAGTTTGTATTTTTTTCTTGAAACCTTTCTGAAAAGAATATGTGAAAGATTAGTATTCATTTACTTTAGATTTTGAAAGAGGAATACATTGTAGATGGCCTCAACTTGGGTTTGTTCTGTTGATATGTATTTTGGCTATGTGACAGGATTTCATTGCTGAAATTTGCTTTTTGTTGTCACTAACAAGTCGTAGGAGCCACATTTTCTTATAATCAAAGCAAAGGATTATTATGGCAGTTCATAAGTGTTGGAAGAGGCTACTACCATTTATCAGAATGGTTCTCAGACTTGGGGTGAGCATGACTTTGGTTGAGTTACCGTGTTGTTCTCAAAGATGATATTAACATCTTTTCAAGCTCTAAAATTTGGTGGTTTTAGTGAAAATATTTGATAATTGCTTTTCCAGTGTGCGGAATGGGCTTTAATCTATCATGGAATTGATAGCATAGAAACAAAATTAAACATTTGGAAATTAATCAGAAACCATGCATGGGTGATAAAGAGAGACTTTTAATGAATAACAAATGAGTAGCAAGAGAAAGGAATGGTTGGTGATTTTCACAACCCTGGAGAGACAAAGGCCTGACCTGAAATCCTTTACTTCTCCTGGCTTTAAGGACCAGTGGGGTGAAAGGAAGGAGGGGTTTGAGGATTAGAAAAGTAAATTGGAGAAATATAAATTGAAGGAAGAATGCTTACAGACAATATTTAATTTATATTTCCAGTGCCTTTGTCATGTTATTAAACTAAAAATCCTCAAAGTCAAAGTCACTGAAATGGAAGAGAATCTTGCTGAATTTTAAAAATTTAGTGCCAGTCTTTGTTAAGTCTTATCTCTGTTTTACTGAGAGGCGTGGTGAGTAACAGCATTCATTTTGAATATGGGAGAACTGTTGTCCTAACCCAGTGTGGAAGCTCAGCGAAGGTTGACTGACTTTATTGACTGACTGACTACACTTCCAAGCAGACATCTGTTCCTCTGTCTCTCCTTCCTCTTCTCTTAGACTCGGGGCTCTGCCTCTTCTGTGCTATTTGATTTGCTAGGGAAGTAAAGGCACATACATTCAGAAATCATTTCTGGCAACTGGGCCTCTGCCTCTCTTTAGGGCTCTTGAAAGAATTGTGACTTTTTAAAAAGTAGAACCTAGAACAAGCAGAAGGAAAGCACTTCCTTTTAAACTGATATTTTATACTTGACATAGTCCTTTTAAGTAGAGGCTCAACCAGACCTATTTTAGTGAATAAAAAATGATTTATTATAGTATTTCCATATATTAATGTTTAACTTGTGCTGTTTTAATTTGGAGGGGCAAAAAAATGACTTCTTCCTGGGCCTAGCGCTCATGACAATTTGTAGCACTTGATTTAGTGAGATTTTACTCTCCAGAGACCCAAATTTATCAAATATTTCAGTTCATTAGCTTACAGAATTTAGGTCAATGATTTGATTTTTGCCTTATTTTGTCCAGCAGGAAATGAATTTCATATTCATAATGTATCATTCAAATCGCAGTCTTTAATTCTATAGTTTTTATAAAAATCTTACATTTTACCTTAGGTATTTTTTCCACATGGTGGTTAGTTTCATGTATGTAAGTTATTATAATTAAAGAATACAATAGATAAAAGGAAGAGGGTCAAAAATTTGAAAACTCAAAGATTTGTTTTGAAAAGAAATGTATTTTTTAGTATACCAATAAAAAGATTTATAGTTTTCATTTCAGATTTTCCTTCTAGACATAAGCTATTCATTTTTCCAATATTAAACAATTTCATATTTTCATTTATTTTCTTTAATTCTGTGAATTCCATGGAATTCAAAGACCAACCAAAGTCTGACAATTAAAATAACAGGGAAGGTAAGAAAAAAGGAAACCGAACCTGATTTCATGCAAGAGAAGTGTACTTTTTTTTTTTTACCAGTATTTTGCACAATCTGTCTAGAAATGTATTCTCTTTAAGACTTGATTCCAATTAAGGGGTGGAGAAGACATCCTGACCTGAGTTGACCTGTGTGAGTAGAGGCAACGTGAGAGCAGGTGGTGAGTGCGTGCGAGTGAGATGCTGACCTGTGCACCACGGCAGAGTCCCAGGCGCCACAGACTCAGAGAGTGGCGGCGGTTCTCGCCAACGAAAGGCCAGTCTGAGCAAAATGTCTGGGGAAACTGGACATTTTTTATTCTGCTAGTGAAACTTAGAGTAATGCAAAATCTGGGCAGTGTTTTGTAGTAGATAAGTTACCTTTGTCAACTAATAGTAGTATGACGATTACTTCAAAAATTTACAGAAACAAGAAACAATTGAGAAACTGAAGCAGCATACAGCTCACTCTGAAAACGATGATAGTAAAGGATATGCAAGTGAAGAGATGTCCAAAACAGTGAATGAGGGGAGAGTCTATAAACAACTTTTGGCAAAAGGAATGTACGTGATGCAAGCAGCTATGACTACGGAAGCATTTTCAGATGAGGACATAGGTAATGACTCAGGCCAGCCTGGGCCTCGAGCTGACACCAGTGCAGAGGGTGTGCAAAGAGGGCTATTCAGACGTGAGAGTAAGCATGGTCTTTATCCACCTGACAGTAAGGCCGTAGCAAAGGCAAGTGATGCAGGCCAGTGGCAGAAGGATCCAGATGCAGAAGAAATAGTCTCTGAGAAGGAAACTGAGCTGGCCGAAATGGCAGGTCTGAAGGCTAGGAGACAAAGCGAAGAGAATTTAAGAAATATTAATATGTTCTTTGACAACTTACCAAATAGAGACATGAATATTGATGATGAAGACAGTAAAGATTTTGTTGAGGATGGTCAGAGGAACAAGCGAGATATGATTTTTGACAGCGAAAGAGAATCTCTAGACGAGCCAGACAGTTACTTGGAAGGCGAAAGTGCAAGTCAGCAAGGCACCACTGACGGCTTCGAGCAGCCCGAGTCAGTAGAATTTAGTAGTGGAGAGAAAGAGGATGACGAAGTGGAAATGGACCCAAACTTGTGGTATAGCAGAAAATTTATCGAAGAAGGACCTGAGGAGGAGACTGAACACAAACTGTCCAAATTCATGGCAAAATACGATTTTAAATGTGACCACTTGTCAGAGATCCCTGAAGAGCAGGAAGGAGCAGAGGATTCAGAAGGAAGTGGAGTAGAGGAGCCAGAGGTAGAGGCAAGTGAGGAAAATGTGAAAGTGCCTGCACGAAAACAGGAGGAGGAGATAGAGATCCTGTCAGACGACCTGACAGACAGAGCAGAGGTGAGTGAAGGCGAGGGAAAGGCAGGAGGTGGAGGTGAGGGAATCCAGCGGGAGGGAAATTCAGGAGTGGAACAGAGGCAAAGTGAGGAGGAGGGAGAGGAGGAAGCCAAGGGAGGAGGAGAAATGGAGGGCTTGGGTAAGGGAGAGAAAGTCCCAGAAGAGGAGGAGGCCCAGGAGCAAAGGGAGGGGGAACGAGGCCATCAGGAAGGAAGAAACGAAAGGA
>RCUC01017513.1:0-20848 GCA_003697995.1 Taxidea taxus jeffersonii
GTTATGGAAATTTGCTGTCTATAATTTGGCTATTGTTGATAATGCTGCTCTCTGGGTACATGTGTCCCTTTAAATTAGTATATTTGTATACTAGTACAAATTAGTATATTTGGCTAAACACCTAGTAGTGTAATTGCTGGGTCTAGGTCAGTTCTATTTTTAACTTTCTGAGGAATTTCATAGTGTTTTCAGAGTGGCTGCACCAGTTTGCAATCTTATTGTAGAATAAGACACTTCCCTTTTCTCCATATCCTCACCAGCACCTGTTGTTTCCTGAGTTGTTAATTTTAGCCATTCTGACAAGTGTAAGATGGATGGTATCCCACTGTGGTTTTGACTTGTATTTCCATGAAAATGAGGAGGTTGAGCATATTTTCATGTGTTTGTTAGCCGCTTGGATGTCTTCTTTGGAAAGTATCTATTCATGTCTTCTGCCCATTTTTTAACAGGATTTTTGTTTGTTTGTTTTTTGAGTGTTGACTTTCATAAGTCCTTTATACATTTTATAGATTTTGGATACTAATCCTTTATCCAATAAGTCATTGGCAAATATCTTCACCCATTCAGCAGGTTGTATTTAGTTTTGTTGATTATTTCCCTTGTTCAGTCAAAGCTTTTTATCTTGATGAAGTCTCAATGCTTCGTTTTTGTTTTTGTTTCCTTGCCTCTGGAGATGTGTCTAGGAACAAGTAACTGCGACCAAGGTCAAAGAGGTTTCTGCCTGTGTTTTCCTCTAGGATTTTAATGGATTCCTGTCTCATATTTAGGTCTTTCAACAATTTTTAGTTTATCTTTGTGTATGGTGTAAGAAAATGGTCCGATTTCATTCTTCTATCTGTGGTTGTCTGAGTTTCCCAGCACCATTTATTGAAAAGACTGTCTTTTTTCCATTGGATATTATTTCTTGTTTTGTTGGAATTTAGTTGACCACAGAGTTGAGGATCCACTTCTGTATTCTGTTCCATTGATCCATGTGTTTGTTTTTGTATCACTACCATTCTGTCTTAATGATCACAGATTTGTAATACAACTTTAAGACTGGAATTGTGATGCTCCTGCTTTTCTTTTCTTTTTCAGCATTACTTTGGCTATTCAGCATGTTTCCTGGTTCCATATAAATTTCAGGATTGTTTGTTCTAGTTCTATGAAAAATGCTGGTGTTATTTTGATAAGGGTTGCATTGAATACATGGATTGCTTTGGGTATCGGACATTTTAACAATATTTGTTTTTCCAAATTAATGGCATGTAATTTTTTTTCAATTTTTTGGTGTCTTCTTCAATTTCTTTCATAGGTTTTCTATAGTTTTCAACAACAGACATTTTACCTCTGTGGTTAGGTTTATTCCTAGGTATTCTATGGTTTTGGTGCAATTGTAAATTGGATCGATTCCTTGATTTCTCATTCTGCTGCTTCGTTATTGTTGTATAGAAATGTAACAGATTTCTGTACATTAATTTTATATCCTGCAACTTTGCTGAATGCATGTATCAATTCTAGCAATATGTTGGTGGAATCTTTCAGGTTTTCTACATAGAGTACCATGTTGTCTGCAAGTAGTGAAAGTTTGACTTCTTCCTTGCCAATTTTTATGCCTTTTATCTCTTTCTGTTGTCTTATTTCTGAGGCTAGGAACTCCAGTACTATGTTGAACAACAGTGGTGAGAGTGGCCATCCCTCTCTTGTTGCTGACCTTAGGGGAAAATCTCTGTTTTTCCCCATTGAGATAATATTAGCTGTTTGTCTTTTGTATATGGCTTTTATGATGTTGAGGTATGTTCCTTCTATCCCTGAATTATTGAGGGATTTTATCAAGAAAAGATGCTATATTGTGTCAAATGCTTTTTTTGCATCTATTGAGAGGATCATATAGTTTTATCCATTATTTTATTAATGTGCTGCATCACATTGATTGATTTGCAGATATTGAACCACCCCTGAAACCCAGGAATAAATCTCACTTGGTCATGGTGAATAATCCTTTTAATGTACTGCTGGATCCTATTGGCTAGTATCTTGTTGAAAATTTTTGCATATATGTTCATCAGGAATATTGATCTCTAACTCTCCTTTTCAGTGGGGTCTTTGGTTTTGGAATCAAGATAATGCTGGCCTTGTAGAATGAGCTTGGAAGTTTTCCTTCCATTTCTGTTTTTTTTAATAGTTTCAGAAGAATAAGTATTAATTCTTCTTTAAATGTTTGGAAGAATACCCTTGGGAAGCCACCCAGTCTGAGACTCCTGTTTGTTGGGAGATTTTGATTACTAATTCAATTTCTTTGCTGGTTATGGGTTTGTTCAAGTTTTCTACTTCTTGTTTCAGTTTAGATAGTTTATATGTTTCTAGGAATGTATCCATTTCTTCCAGATTGCCGAATTTTTGGCATATAATTGTTCCTAATATTTTATTATAATTGTCTTTCTGCATTGTTAGTTGTTATCTCTCCTCTCTCATTTGTGGTTTTATTTATTTTTGTCTTTTTTCTTTTTGATAAGTCTGCTTAGGGGTTTGTCAATTTTCTTAATTCTTTCAATGAAACAACTCTTGGTTTTGTTCATGTGTTCTACTCTTTTGTTTTTCTTTGATTTCTATGTAATTTATTTCTTCTCTAATCTTAATTATTTCCAGTCTTCTGCTTGTTTTAGGCTTTGTTGATTTTTTTTCCAGCTCTTTTAGGTGTAAGATTAGGTTGTTTAGGACTTTTCTTGCTTCTTGAAGAAGGCATGTATTGGTATATACTTCTGTCAAAAGACTGCCTTCACTGCATCCTAAACATTTGGACTCTAATGTGTTCATTGTCACTTGCTTCCATGTATTTGTTTTTATTTCTTCTTTAATTTCCCGATTAACTCATTAATTCTTTAATAGGATGTTCTTTAACCTCCATGTATTTGTGGCCTTTCCAAATTTTTTCTTTGCTGTTGTGGTCTGGAAATATGTATGGTATTATTTCAATCTTTTTGTACTGGTTGAGATCTGATTTGTGACCCAGTAATCTATATTCTGGAAAATGTTCCATGGACACTCAACATGAATGTGTATTGTATTGTTTTAGGTTGAAATGATTTAAATATAAATGTCAAGTCAGTGTGGTCCAACATGTCATTCAAAACCCTTGTTTCCTTATTGATCTTCTGCTTAGATCTGTATATTGGCTGTCAATGGGATACTAAAGTCCCCTACTATTATTGTATTATTATCAATGAGTTTCTTTATGTTTGTTATTAATTGATTTCTATATTTGGCTGCTCTCAAGTTGGGGGCATAAATATTTACAATTGTTAGATCTTCTTGTTGGATAGACTCCCTTTATCATGATATAGTGCCCTTCATCTCTTATTACAACATTTGGTTTAGAATCTAGTTTGTCTGATATAGCTATGGCTACTATAGTTTTCTCTTGGTGTCCATTCATATAATAGATTGGTCTCCAACCTCTCACCTTCAATCTGGAGGTGTCTCTGGGTTGAAAATGAGTCTCGTATAGATGGCATATCAATGGGTCTTGTTTTTTTTATCCATTCCGATACCCTATGTCTTTTGATTAAAGAACTGAGTCCAACTTCATTCAAAGTTATTATTGATGAATTTAGTGTCATTGTATTGATTACCTGTAGAGTCACTGTTCCTATAGATTGTCTCTGTTACTTTCTAGTCTTGTTGGTTTGGGTCTCTCTTTCCTGCTTAGAAGGTCCCTTTTAGTATTTCTTGCAGAGCTGGTTTAGTGTTCACAAACTGATTTAGTTTTGCTTGTCTCTCCTTCTATTCTGAATAACAGCCTTGCCAGATAAAGTAATCTTGGCTGCATATTTTTCCTCTCTAACATGTTGACTATATCATCCCGCTGCTTTTTGGCTTTCTAAGTTTCTGTGGCCAGGTCTGCAGCTAACCTTATGTGTCTACCTTTGTATGTTAAGGACATTTTGTCCTTAAGTGCTTTTAGAATTCTCTCCTTATCTTTGTATTTTGCAAGTTTCATTTGGTATGTCTTGGTGTTGACATATTTTTGTTGATTTTGTTGACCCATTTTGTTGAATAAAAAGTTATCTGTGTCTCTTGGACTTGAATGCCTGTTTCCATCCCCAGATTGGGGAAGTTTTCAGCTATGAATAATTTGCCCAAATAAACCCGTGGCCCATTTTTCCTGCTTTTCTTCTTCTGGGACTCCTATGCTATGGATATTATTATACTTTGTGGAATCTCTGAGTTCCCTAAGTCTATATTCATGATTGAATAGTTTTCTTTCCCTCTTCTTTTCAGCTTCATCACACACAATTGCATCTTCTTTATCACCTATTCAATTATATTTCTTCCCATCCTCATTGTGATTAAATCCAGTCAGTTTTGCATCTCAATTATACTTTTTTTTTTTCCTGACTAGTTTTCCTGACTAGGTCTTTTATCTCTGCAGCCAGTGTTTGTCTGGTGTCTTCTATGCTTTTTTCAAACTGAGCTAATATTCTTATCATTGTTGTTCTAAATTCTTATTACAATGTATTGCTTCTACATGTTTTCAGCAAATCTATGGTTAGGATTTCTTCTTGATTTTTCTTTTAGGGATAATTCCTCCATCTTATCATTCTGTCTAGGGTTCTTTTGTTTGTTTATTTAGTTATTTTTGCACATTATGAAAGCTTGTTATGTTTTCTGCTCCTGACAGTAATACTATATTAAGAAAGGGTCCTATACTGTCCATGTCGGGTGCTTCAGGAAGTTTTCCTGGTGTATGCTGTGTGCACTCTGTTATTGTATTTTGGCTGCTCGTTCCCACGGGTCAGTCTTCTACAGAGTTCCTCCTTGCTTACAGTGAAGATTCGTTGGACCTTTAACTGAGTGTTCAGATAAGCCTGAGGGGGGAAAAAATCAAAACAGGACTGATCCAAAAAAAGAAAAGAGAAGTAAAAGGTACATAAAAGCAAACAAACAAAAGTTATAAGCTTGATTCCAAATAATAAGAAAAAAAGGAAGAAAAAATAAAAAGAAGACTGATCCAAAAAATGAGACATGGAAACAAACAAATCAACCAATAAAGGAACAAAAATTGTAAACCTGATACCAAAGAAAAAAGGAAGAAAAAAGAAAATAAATTATAAAAAGAAAAAAGGAAAAAAAATAAGAAAAAAGAATCCTGGTCCTGTTTCCACCGGAACTGAAAGTGATGCTTTGGAGTACTCTATAATTAGTAGACTTGGTATGTGTGTGTGTGTGTGTGTGTGTGTGTGTGTGTGCAGGGGTGGGGTGTTGTTGGCTTTCTAAGAGGCCCACTGTGCTGGTTTATACCCAGACCTGTCTTTGCAAAGATGCCCCTCCAGGGTGCAAGGGGGTGTATTTTGTTGGAAGTGACTATAGCCTCCAGTGGAGATGTTGTGTTTCTTTCTGAAGTCTGACCCCATTGGTGGGCGGGGCAGGGGGGCAGAGGGGGTTTGGGGGCTGGGTCAGGGGTGTAAGATGGCATCATGCCACCATTTTGTGCCTGGGGAGTGTAACTCACAGCAGACATTCTTGAGCAAGCCTTCCCAGAAAACCAAATCATCTCCTATTCTGTGTCGTAGGCTTTCATCAGATCCCTGCCCTTAACTTGTCTGTGCCTGGGTGTCAGCATACCTGGTGACACAGTTTTCCTGTGTTTTATCTCTGGCTGGTGGCTGGGTTTCAAAACTCCAAATCTTAAAGGGTCTGGCAAGGTGGGGACCCACTTCCCTCTCCTGGAGGAGACTCATGCTGTTCCCAGAACCATTTTGTTTCAGAAAAGCTGTTTCACACACACATGGTGGGTGCAGTATATTGTTGTGACCAGTGAAAAGCTGCAACTAGGTTATCTGCCCTGTATGTATGTTCCTCTCTTCTCTACTGTTGAATGGTCACTCAATGGCTCCTGGCAGGACTTTTGTCCTTGGAGAGGCAAAATACCCTCTTCCAAATGTACAGCAGAAAGGGGAGCAATCTTTACCAATGCAACCCTAGGGATCCCTTCACTGAAGCATAGTGTGGGAAACCCTACCTGTTGCTATCTTTCCTGTTCTGTCCCTCTCTCCCTGATTTCTGTCTGTGAAAAGAATTCCCTCCCCTTCATGCACCACAGTTTTTCTCTTCCCCAGTTCATGGCTCCAAACCTTGCATCTGCCATGTTCTCTCTCTTCAATTGTGCATATTGTTTTCTTAATCCTTAGATCAATTTCCTAGTTGTTAAAAACTGATATTGATCTAGCTGTGTTGGAGGGGTGAGGCAAGATCAGAATCCCCCTACTACTCTACCATATTAAGTTCTATCCCTAAAATTGCTGTAAATTCTTCCTTAAATGTTTGGCAGACTTACTCATGATGTTATTTTGTCCAGGAGTTTTTCAGTTGTTTGGAAATTAAATAATACATGTCTAAATAACCCATGGGCAAAAGAAGAAATAATAAAATAATTAGAAATCAGTTTTTATTGAAATTAAATGAAAATACCACATATATAATTTTGTAGGATGCAACTAAAGAAGTATTTAAAAGAAAATGTGTAGTACTAAATACTTACATTGGAAAGAAATATAGGTCTCAAATCAACAACCTCTGATTCCACCCTAAGAAACTAGAAAGGGGGATGCCTGGGTGGTCCAGTCAGTTAAGTGTCTGCCTTTGGCTCAGGTCATGATCCCAGAGTCCTGGGATCCAGTCCTTCATCAGACTCCTTGTTCAGCAGGGAGCCTGCTTCTCCTTCTGCCTGCCTCTCCCCCTGCTTGTGCTCATGCTTTCTCTCTCTCTGACAAAAAATAAAATCTTTAAAAAAGGAACTAAAAAGGAAAAAAATTAATTAAATAGTACAAAATATTTCATTATGCCTTTCCCCCAGATTCCCCAAATGTTAATGTTTTAACATACTTGCTAGCCATTGGTTCTTTACTCTCCCCTTCTCTCCTTAACTTTCAGAGTAAATTGAACACACGATGCCACTTTACCTTTAAATATTTCAGTGGTAACTTCCTCCCTTTAAAAAAAGGGACATTATCTTATATAACTATAGCACAATTATGAAAATCTGGAAATTAATGTTCACCTTGTTCCATTGTTACCACTGCCATTCTGAAGTCCAGATGTCACTGAAAAAATTACTTATTACATTTAGTTGCATGTGTCTTTAGTCTCCTTTCATATGGGACACATTTTTTTTCTGATTTTTCTTCATTTTTTGTAAAGGCAGATACTGAAAGCTTGGCAGAAAGTGCAAGTGACTTGCAAGGTCACAGCTGATAAGCAGTAGGGACAGGGTTAAATTATCCTTTGGCTCTTTTTTAAATCCTATTTTCCCACTAAAATATATTACCCCAGTCTAGTGTGTGTGTGTGTGTGTGTGTGTGTTCTCTAGGTTTCTCACCTATGTGCCCAAAGATAGCTACTGTATCTTACCACATCACATAAAGCAGCGCAGTAAAGGGAGCAGTCATTCAATGATTAGCCACATTTGACTGTAGGTTAACAAACCAACCTATATGCTTGTAATATGACCACAATTTAATTAGTTATTTTCATGTGTTGGCTGATAACAGCTAACTTCCTCTTCTTCAATTGAAATGATTTCTTTAACAGAAAAAAAAAATCTTTGATAAAATAACTATATATGTGTGTCAAAATACAATTCACTAAACAAGATGCTATGGCTATGTGTCCAATGGTTTGTTACCTGACTTAAACGAAATTATGCTTTATCAAAGAGAAACTGTTGGCTTTTTCTCACTCACTTACCTGAGTGAGAGATTGTCCTTGAGTTTAAAGAGATGTGAGTTCATTGACATTTTCAGTGTTATTTTTTCAAATGAACTTTGCTTTCCTAATACTGGAATGAAGACATTTCCTCCTGCCATTCCCCCACCCATCTAAGTAATGGAATGGGAAAAGATATTCGAAATTAAGTGGTCATAAGTAATTCATTACAGAGAAAGACAAACAAAGTCTTTAAATAATTTCAATTATTTCTTCCACACAAACCATAACCCATGCAAATTCAAACTTTCTTGCAATTCAAGTAAGTTCTACAATAGAGGAATAAGCCTCTTAACAAGATTGAATTTGCTATTGTGCATGTTACAAGCTGAACAAACAGAGATTGGGGAAGGCTCTGTTCACTCATGTGCCTCCTTTAAAAACAAATACTAGTTTAATATAAATGGAAATGAGGGCAACATTAGTGTGAACACAAATCTTGATCCATTGTAACCTAATAATGAAAGCCATACTTTTTTGAGGCTGGATAAATGGATAACGTCATCCATTTTAGAATCTGAATTATCACTATTTCGTTTAAATTTTCTTCTTTTCTGAATTTTACTT
Organism: Taxidea taxus jeffersonii; assembly: GCA_003697995.1. Classification (NCBI taxonomy): domain Eukaryota; kingdom Metazoa; phylum Chordata; class Mammalia; order Carnivora; family Mustelidae; genus Taxidea; species Taxidea taxus. The sequence goes on from RCUC01017513.1 coordinate 8,311, forward strand.
TGTGTGCTGGGAAACCAATAAACTGTAGCACTGAAAGGCTTGAATGCTGATATGCACAACTAAAATAGGACGATTAGAAATAATGATGCAAAAAAAAAAAAAGTACAAAGATTACAAAACAAAATCCAAAGGCCAGCTCTGTAAAAATTCTGTCTTTATAATCTTTATATTATCAAACACCATAGCTAATCGTTGTACTCAAACATTTGCCATACTTGAAAGGTGTGGTCATAGCAGCATTATTATACAAGTTTTGTTTTGCAAATAGGCAGAACTGAAATGCTTCCCTTAATTTGGAGGATGAGAATTTCTGAAGAGTACAGAGACATGGTTTTTCTTTTTCTAACTCCAAATGAAAGACTTCATATAACTCTGTGTCTTAACAGCTTTTAAAAAGTACAAACCAAAATTAACCTATCTGATTTGTAAGAAAAAAAAAAGTTTTCATTTGTAAAAGATTTACTTAGCTTTCTATAACACATAAATAACTTAAATTTAAAAAGTTATATTTTAAACATAAATGTGCCTCAGTTTTCTAATTTGATTGTATAACTAGTCTTTGAAAAGAAATGATTGGGGGTAGAACACAGAAATAATCAAAATGAGAGTGGGAAAATTTGCTAGATGAGTTTGGTCATCTGTAAATGTGAACAATATATCTATATCACTGTACTATTTTGAAAATAAGATTAGATAACAAATGTAAAATACCCAGCATAGTGCTTGTGGAGCAAGAAGAAGTATTTAAGAAATAATAGATGTTTTTGTTACTATTACTTTCTAAAAGGGCAAATTTCTTCCTAATTTTCTTCTTTCTTGGACTTATATTTAATGTAAATTTTCATTATATTTGAAAACATACCATAATTCTTCATTTTTAAAACTGGAAATAAATTTAAAACAACTAAAATTATATTTGGTTTTATAAAATGTGAACAAAGATTTTTCCTCCCTTATCTATATTTATATAATTTAGTTTGCAACACATTATATATGCTAATATATGCTGGAGAAATAGTTAACAGTTTGAGGAAGTCATATTAATTAAGGTAGAATTTATTGCTCTAAATTGGTATAGTAATTTATGAAATGATAGTATTTTATGAAAAAACTATACAATGAATGCTGAAGGAAGAACTTTCCTTATGAGAACATATAGACTGATATCATCTAGAAAAGCTGACTTATTACTGTAACAATTCTAATAGGATACTCACTCAGAAGGCTTATCAAATACTAAATTGTATACCATATTTTTAAGTGTTATGGCAAGTATATTCTTATTTGTATAAACTATTTTATTTACTTTTACCTTGTATCTTTCTTTAAAGCTTTGAGATAATTTGAAGATACTCATAAATAATTTGGCCAATACTTCTTTCTCTTGGATTCAAATGGACATATTCACTAAATGTGGCCCATGAAGAAAATATTTTCTCAATGTAATTTGCCTGAGAAAATAATTTGGCAAATTAATTATCTGTCCGAATATTCCCAAGTTTGTTATAATTTTGTTACTGATTGGCTTATACATATATAGAATTTTAAGTTTCTAAAATTGAGCTCATAAAAATTTGAGTTTTTTTTCCTCTCCAGAGTATTATATTCAAAGTAATGTTTATCTTTTTAAAGATTTTATTTATTTATTTGACAGACAGAGATCACAAATAAGCAGAGAGACAGAGAGATGGGGGGAGGCAGGCTCCCCACTGAGCAGAGAGCCCGGTGTGGGGCTCGATCCCAGGACCCTGGGAGCATGATCTGAGATGAAGGCAGAGGCTTTAACCCAGTGAGCCACCCAGGCACCCCCAAAGTAATGTTGTTTTTAATCACAATAATTTTCTAAATGTATTGATGTGGATGCTAAAACCATTAATAATCTAATAGTTATATGATACTTGCTTTTTTCAAAAGAAATTTTTCAAAATAATTGAAAGAAAATTGATATATTTTTAAAATATTTTATTTATTTATTTAAGGGAGAGAGAGAGAGAGAGAGCATGAGTGGTAGGAAAGGCAGAGAGAGAGAGAAGTGGACTCCCAGCTGAGCAGGGAGCCCAGTTGATCCCAGGACCCCAGGATCATGACCTGAATCAAAGGCAGATGCTTAACTGAGCCACCCAGGTGGCCCAGAAAATCCAGTTTTGAAAGTTTACTCTTCTCAAAATAATTTTTATTATGGTTGAAAAAATACTTTCCTCAATTTTTATAATCCAGGGACAGGTAAAGTTCAAGTTTTAGGTTTATGTATAACTATTCTCTTCCTCATCTTTACCCCTCAACTCCTCTGCTAAACTACTGATAAATATTATTGTACACTTAAATGAAAAGGACGTTGGCAGTTTAAGATAACTCATTGATTTACCAAGTGGTATTTGAGAAAATTTACTTCTTATATAAAAGTGTTAACTTTTTACATGGTACGGCTTCTTGTACTTATTTAAATGAGTTCAATGTCAGTTTTCTTTAAAAATCTCAAAAAAAAGATTATCAAAGAACTGATTAGTTTAATTAGACTGGGGATTTCCAGCTGCTGTGTTGTTGCTTGCTAGGAACCATAATAAAGCAATTAGGATTAATTAAAAATCTGCATGATTGATTAGGATATACGAACGAGCACTAGTGATTGTCATAGCTAATAACTCTGGGCTTAAGTGTTACCTCTGATCAGCCCATGCTGTCATGACACAATTGGACAATTTTGAAACATTGCTGAAGTTATGATACTGTAGCATGCATCCAGTAATGGGCTTTTCTAATGTTTAGGTTTTCTTTCTTGCCTGGGCTGAAATGGCTGTTCATATCTGCGCTCTTTTTGACCTGAGATAAATTTCAATGCTACAACAAGGTACCTTGGTAACATGGCTGCAGAGAAATATTCATGCACCAATATCCTCAATCCTCATTTAGAATATAGACTGGCTACCAAAAAGACTTGAAAGTGAAACTCAAGCCAAATCAAACAAAGGAAAGCAAGAAATCACACTAAACTATAAAAATAAGCCACGGGGAATCTAGTAGTCTTTTGCATTCAGACCCAGATGTTTTAAAGGATTAACCGATAAACATCTAGATCTAGGACAAGAGGGTCTAACCAACATAACTTTTATTTCTCTAACTTGATTTTCTAGGACAAATAAACACCAGTTATATTCTTATTAGTTTCTCTACTCCATTCATGGTTCTTTTCTAAGAAAAAGTCAAAGGTGACCTTTGAAAAAATTTTAGTAGCCAAAGTTTGACTTTAGGGTTTCTCTATCTCATTGGTAGTTAAGCTTTTCCTCTAACTTTCTTTCAGTAATTCCTTGTTCTATGTCTCAACTTTTTTCAATCCACTGCACCCTTTCCCCTAATGATAATACAGAGATTCTGATCATCAGGTCTAGATGTCTCTCAGCCTCATTGTCCCTCTTTTCCCCTTAGCTGAGTACACTCAACCTGTAACTGCAAGTTTAATCTCTGACATGATGTACAAATTATTAGAAAGACATGACACTTCAGTTCCACAAAGCTTAGCATTAAAAAAAATGAAAAAAAATAATAAGGAACACATAATCCTAACAGTTTAATACAACTGAGACATTTTTATATCATTTTACTTATAGTTTACACATCAGTTTTTGTTCTTATTTTCCTTAATTTTACATCATAATTATTTATATATTTCCACAGTCTTAATGATTAGTACTTTAATATGATTTTTCCTTTGACATGCTTATATACCAAAATTTACTAAATCATTTTACTAAGAAATTAATTATGCCTGGTATTATCTTCTATAGGTAAACATTTATTTACTTTTATTTTTTAAACTTTGTTTTTATTTAAACTCCAGGTAGTTAGTGCACTACCTTACATTAGTTTCAGGTGTACAATATACTGATTCAATAATCCCATACATCACCCAGTGCTCATCACAAGTGCACTCCTTAATCCCCATCACCTATTTCATCTATCCTCCCACACACCTCCTCTCTGATAATCATCAGTTTGTTCTTTATAATTAAGAGTCTGTTTTTTGGTTTGTCTCTCTCCCTCCCTCTTTTTCCCTTTCATTCATTTGTTTCTTTCTTAAATTCCACATATGAATGAAATCATATTGTATTTGTCTTTCTTTGACTGACTTATTTGCTTAGCATAATACTCTCTAGTTCCACCCATGCTGTTGCAAATGGCAAGATTTCATTCTTTTTTTTTTTAAGATTTTTTTTTTATGTTCTTTTTTTTTTTTTTTTAGAGAGAGAGAGAGTTAGCACAGGCAGACAGAGTGGTAGGCAGAGGCAGAGGGAGAAGCAGGCTCTCTGCTGAGCAAGGAGCCCGATGTGGGACTCGATCCCAGGACGCTGGGATCATGACCTGAGCCGAAGGCAGCTGCTTAACCAACTGAGCCACCCAGGCGTCCCTAAAGATTTTATTTATTTATTTGACAGACAGAAATCACAAGCAGGCAGAGAGGCAGGCAGAGAGAGAGGAGGAAGCAGACTCCCCGCTGAGCAGAGAGCCTGATGTGGGGCTCGATCCCAGGACCCCGAGATCATGACCTGAGCCAAAGGCAGAGGCTTTAACCCACTGAGCCACCCAGGTGCCCATGTTTTCATTATTTTTTAATGAATAACATTTGTGAGTGTGTGTGTGTGTGTGTGTGTGTGTGTGTGTGTGTGTGTTATAATGCTGCTATAAACATTGGGGTGCATGTGTCCCTTTGAATTTGTATTTTTGTATTCTTTGAGTAAATACCCATTAGTGCAATTGCTGGGCATAAAGTAGTTCTATTATTATTTTTTGAGGAACCTCCAAACTCTTTTCCACAGTGGTTGCACCAGCATGCATTCCCATTAACAATGCAAAAGTGTTCCTTTTTTCCCCACATCCTTGCCAACACCTCTTGTTTCCTGTGTTATTCACTTTAGCCATTCTGACAGGTGTGAAGTGATACTTCATTATAGTTTTGGTTTGCATTTCCCTGATGGTGAATAATGTTGAGCAACTTTTCAAGTGTCTGTTGGCCATCTGTATGTCTTCTTTGGGAAATGTTTGTTCATGTCTTCTGCCCATTTTTTATTTGGATTATTTATTTTGGGGGTGTTGACTTGTATAAGTTCTTTATATTTTTGAATTATAATCCTTTATTGGACATGTTATTTGCAAATATCTTCTCCTATTCAATAGGTTGTCTTTTAGTTTTGTTGACTATTTCCTTTGCTGTGCAGAATCTTTTTTTATTTTTGCTTTTATTTAAAGCAATTTAAATATATTTTTGTCCTAATATTATTTTTTGTTCTGTTTCCTTACCTCAAGAGACATCTAGAAAACTTTGCTACTCATGATGTCTAAAAGGTTATTACCTGTATTCTCTTCTAAGGTGTTTATAGCTTCAGGTCTCACATTTAGATCTGTAATCCATTTTGAACCAATTTTTGTGTATAGTGTAAGAAGTGGTCCAGTTTCTTTCTTTTGCATATGGCTGTCCAATTTTCCCAACACAATTTGTTGAAGAGATTGTCTTTTTTCCATTGGATACTCTTTGCTGCTTTGTCTAAAGTTAATTGATCATATATTTGTGGGTTTATTTCTGGGCTTTTTGTTCTGATCCATTGATCTATATGTCTATATTGTTTTGATTACTACTGCTTTGTAATATAACTTGAAGTCTGGAAGTGTGATGCCTTCAACTTTGCTTTTCTTTTTCAAGATTGCTTTTGCTATATGAGGTCTTTAATGGTTTCATACAAATTTTAAATTGCTTTGTTCTACCTCTGTGAAAAATGCTCTTAGTATTTGGATAAAGATTGCATTATATATGTAAATTGCTATGGGTATTATAGGCATTTTAACAGTATTTGTTTTTCCAATCTGTGAGCATGGAATGTTTTTCCACTTCCTTGTGTCATCTTCATTTTTTTTTTTCATCAGTGTTTTATAATTTTCAGAATATAGGTCTTTCACCTTCTTGGTTAGGTTTATTCTTAAGTGTCTTATGGGCTTTGGTACAATTGTAAATGGCATTGTTTTCTTAATCTATCTTTCTGATGCTTTATTACAGATATATAAAAATGCAGCATATTTCTGTATATTGATTTTGCATCCTGTGACTTTACTGAATTCACTTATCAGTTCTAGCTGTTTTGTGGTGGGGTCTTTCAGACTTTCTATATGTATTATCTTGTCATCTCCAAAGGGTCAAAGTTTTACATCTTTCTTATCAATTTGTATGTCTTTTATTTCTTTCTGTTGTCAGATTGCTGCAGCTAGAACTTCCAGTCCCATGTTGAATAAAGTGGTGAGAGTAGACCCTTGTCCTGCTCCTCACCTTAGAAGAAAGGATCTAACTTTTTCCCCATTAAGAATGATGTTAGCTGTGGAATTTGTATACCTTCATTATCTTCAGATATGTTCTCTCTAAACCTATTTTGTTGAGGTTTTTTAACATGAATGGATGCTGTACTTTGTCTCTATAGGTAAGCATTTCAATGGATGTTTTAATGTATATATATTTTTATTCTACTGTTAAATTATTTTCTTAAGAAAACACCTAGCAGTGGGGTTACTAGGTCAAAGAGTATGTATATTTGTAACACATAATTGACATTGTCATATTGCTTTCTAAATGGCTTATTCCAACTTGTAATGCCACTTAAGTTGAAATAAATTAACACCTTACCAGTACAAGTTATTACCCTTATAACTATGTTTGTGTTTTTGTAAGTTATTAAGATGACTCCGGTTTGATTACTTTTAGTGAGGATTCGTTTTCCAACATGTTCAAACACCAGTTTTCCATTGTGGGAAGTATATGCTCAAATCTTATGCCCATTTTTCTATTGAAAACATAATGTTGTTTATATAAAGTTGAATATATTATTTATATATTGTACATGCAAACATTGTTTGTAAACCATGTAAATATTTTCCATAATTTCTAGGTGATTTTGTATTATTTAGGTATTTTATGGTTTTTAATTTTCATATTCAAATATGGGTTTGAACGAAAATATGGTTTCAAACATGAGGATTGTAATGTCCATTACTTCAAGAGAAAATATTTTTGCGCAAATTTAAATATTCTGTTTTTTGTTTGATTTCTAAAATTGATGAATCTTTTCTAATCCTCCTAGAGTATATGTTGTTGAATTACAAAACATATTTAGTCTTTTTATTTACGTACTAGTAACTTAAAAAATCCTTAAGGTCACAGGTTTTACAATGCTAAAACCAGGTTTCAAACTCATGTTGTTACTTAAAAACTGTGTCATGTTGACCAGATTATTTAACCTCATTGAACCACAACCTTTTGCCTATAGATTGTGGCCATGTAACATTTGACTTGCAGGATCATTGTGAGGACTGAGAATTATGCAAATAAATATCTGACATATGAAAGATATTCAATAAATGGTCATTTTTATTAAAGATGTAACACAATTGTAGTTGTGTTTATTTCTGGACTTCATGTTTTACATAGTTGTATTTTTGTGTTTATAATTACAAAAAATTTGTTTTAAATGATTTAAAAAATTAAATGGGATAACTATATGTAAAAGAATGAAAATGGATCACTTTTTTACCATACACAAAAATAAATTCAAAATGGACTAAAGGCCTAAATGTGAGACCTGAAACTATAAAACTCCTAGAAGAATACATAGGCAGTAATTTCTTTGACACCAGCTATAGAAGGATTTTCCTAGATATATCTTTTCAGGCAAAAGAAACAGAAGAAAAATTAAACTATTGAAACTACGCTAAAATTTAAAAAAAAGCCTTTTTTTTTGCTTTTTTTTTCTTTAAGCTTTTTTATTTAAACATATAATGTAACCCCACCCCCCTCTCCCCCCCACCCCCCTCAGTTTGTTTTATGACATTAAGAGTCTCTTTTGGTTTGTCTCCCTCCTGATCCCATTTTGTTTCATTTTTTCTTTTCCTACCACCTTAACCCCCACCCCCATTGCATCTCCACTTCCTCATATCAGGGAGATCATGTGATAGTTGTCTTTCTCCAGTTGACTTATTTCGCTAAGCATAATACGCTCTAGTTCCATCCATGTCGTCGCAAATGGTAAGATTTCATTTCTTTTGATGGCTGCATAGTATTCCATTGTATATATATACCACTTCTTCTTTATCCATTCATCTGTTGATGGACATCTAGGTTCTTTCCATAACTTGGCTATTGTTGACATTGACGCTATAAACATTCGGGTACACGTGCCCCTTCAGATCACTACGTTTGTATCTTTAGGGTAAATACCCAGTAGTGCAATTGCTGTGTCATAAGGTAGCAGAGCCTAGGAGTGAGCTCTCAACTCGGGGTTACCTAGAGCCGTGGTCTGTGACACGGGCTGGTGCTCTGTGCATGGGGTCCCCATAAGATCCGGGGAGACTCCGACCTGGGAGAGCTCAGGGATCTATGGGGTTCGGAGACTCCAGGTGGGACTCTGCCAGAGACAAGACGCTTGGTCACAGGCTGGGTGACCTCGGAGCACAGCCAGAAGCCAGTGAGATGGGACTGATTAGGCACTATTTTCTCCAGGTGCAGCTGGAGGCTGGAGAGATGGGAGTGATTAAGTGCTTTTCTCTGAGGGCGCACTGAGGAGTGGGGCCCCGAGCTCTCGGCTCCTCCGAGCCGGAGATTGAGAGGCCGCCATTTTCATGAAAAAAAAGCTTTTCACAGTGAGGGAAACCATCAATGAAACAAAAAGGCAACTGAATGGGAGAAGATATTTGCAAATAATATACCCAGTAACTGCACTCCTTAATCCCCATCAATTATTTCACCCATATCTCCACCCCCACTTCCCTTTGGTAAACATCAGTTTGCTTTCTATAGTTAGGAGTCTTTTCTTAGTTTCTTTCTCTCTCTCTCTCCTTTTTTTCTCCTTTGATCATTTGTTTTGTTTCTTAAACTCCACATATGAGTGAAATAATATGGTATTTGTCTTTTCCTGACTTATTTCACCTACCATTATACACTTTAGCTTCATCCATATTGCTGCAAATGGCAAGATTTCATTCTTTCTTATGGCTGAATAATATTCCACATCATATTTATATAATATATATTTTATAAAATATAATATATAATATACATACATCCTCTTTTCTATCCTATTTTCTATCCATTTGTTAATTTAATCAATCAAAGGACGCTTGGGGTGCTTCCATATCTTGGATATTATAAATAATGTTGTGATCAACATAAGTGTTAATGTATCCCTTTGAATTAATATGCTTATATTCCTTAGCTAAATAAGTAGTACAATTGCTGAATCATAGGGTTCTATTTTTAACTTTTTAAGGAAGCTCTATACTGTTTTCCACAGAGGCTGCGCCAGTTTGCATTTCCAGCAGTGCAAGAGGGTTCCTTTTTCTTTACATTCTTACCAATATCTGTTGTTTCTTGTGTTGTTGATTTTAGCCATTCTGACAGGGATGAGGTGCTATTGCATCATAGTTTTGAGGCTTCTGTTGGAATTTTAGTTGAAGATTGCACTCCATGTGTATAACACTTTAAATGGTATTGACACCTTAACAACATCAAGTCTTCATATGCATGAACACAGGATGTCTTCCCTTTTAGATCTTCAATTTCTTTCAACAGTGTTCTGTACCTTTCAGTGTGAAGTTCATTCACCATCCTGGTTATATTTATCCATAGGAATTTTATTTTTCTAGATGCTGCTATAAATGAAATTGTTTTCTTAATTCCTTTTTTAGATTGTTCATTGCTGGCATATAGAGACACAATTGATTTTTATGTTTATCTCATATGTTCCTGAATTAATTAATTTGTTCTAATACCTTTTTTTGTGGATTCTTTAGGATTTTCTATACATTCACCATGTTATCTGTGAATACAGATATTATAATTTTTCCTTTCCATTCTGGATTCCTTTTATTTGTTTTTACTGTCTAATTGCTCCAGCTAGAACCTCCAACACAATGTTGAGTAGCAATGGTGAAACATGCGTCCTTGTCTTGTTCCTGATCTTAGGGACAAAGTCTTAATCCTTTCACCATAGAATATAATGTTAGTTGTGGATTCTTCATAGATGTTCTTTATCATGTTGAGGAAGTTCCCTTCTATTCCTATTTTTTGGGTGTTTTTATTGTAAAACCATTTTGGATTTCTTAAATATATTTTCTCTATCTGTATTTTCTGTATTTCGTTGTTCTATTAGTGTGATGTATTATATTGCTTGATTTCCTTATGTTGGACCATCATGCATTCCTGAAATAATCCCACTTGATCATGGTATGCAACTCTATTAATACTCTGTTGAATTGGGCCTAATAACAAAATATAGAGTTTTGTTTTTATATCTATATTCATAACATATTTTGGTCTGTAATATAATTTTCTTGTTATGTCTTTATCTGTCTTTGGAATCAGGGTAATGTTGGACCCATATAGAGTATAAGATGGACTGATGTTAAATTTTCTTTATATATTTGGAAGAATTCACTAGCGAAACCATTTAGTCTTGGATTTTCTTTATTGGAAAGATTTGATTACTGATTCAGTCTCTTAGTTGTTAATGGTTTGTTGAGATATTCTACTTCAGTTTCAGTTGGCTTAGGTAATGTGCATATTTCCAGGAATTTATTAATTACATCTAGGTTAGCTAATTTATTCATATTATCCTGGTATGTCCTTTTTATTTGTGTGAGGTTGGTAGTAATATACCCACTTAACTTTGTGATTTTAGTTGAGTCTTCTGTTTTTGGGGGACAGTTTATTTATTTGTTTTTTGTTTATTATTTTACTGTTAATATACTAATTTGATTAATTATAAGTACTAATTACTATATTTATTAATTGTTTCATTCATTCTTCTAGCTCTGGGTTTAGGATTCTCTTCCTTTTCTAGTTCCTCAATATGTAATATTAGATAATCCATTTACAATGTTTCTTTTTTAGTATAAGCATTATAATTATAAATTTCCTTCAATATTACCTTCACTACATCCATAAGTTGTGGCATGTTGTATTTTTGTTGCCATTCATCTCTAAGTGCTTTCTAATTTCCCTTGTCATCTGTTCTTTGACCCATTGGTTTTTAAGAGTCAGCTTTAAAATTTTTACATATCTGTGTATTTTCCAATTTTCTTTATTTTATTTGTTTTCAGATTTAGTTAATTGTGTAGAAAGAAGGTACTTTATATTATGTAAATATTTTTAAATTTATTGAGACTTGTTTTGTGGTATAATATGTGATCTATCCTGGAGAATTCCACATGTGTACTTGAGAATATGTATTCTCTTGTCTGGGTGGTGTCTTAAGCAACTCAGTCTGCTATAACAAAAATATCACAGACTTGTTAACTTAAAAACAACAGAAATTTATTTCTCAGAATTCTGGTGTTGAGGAGTTCAAGATCAAGACACTAGTACATTCAGAGGCTGTTTCCTGGTGCATAGATGGCTGTCTTCTTGCTGTAACCTTATGTAGTGGAACAGGCAGGGAAGCTATCTGGGGTCTCTTTTATAAGGGTACTAATCTAAATTATGAGACCTGTGCCCTCATGACCTAATCAACCCCAAAGGTGTCATCTCCTAATACTATTGCATTAGTTAGTTAGGATTTCACTATGTGAATTTGAAGGGAACATGTTCAGTCTATAGAAGGTAGAGTTTTCTATATGTATCTGTTAGGTCTGTTGGTTTATAGTGTTATTTACATCCTTTATTTCCTTATTGATCTCCTACATAGATGTTCTATACATTATTGGAATTGTGGTATTAAAGTCTCCAACTGTTATTATAGAGCTATTTTTCCTTTCAGTTATATCAGTGTTTGATTTATACATTTTTGGTTATGCATTTGGTGCTTATATGTTTATAATTGTTATTAAGTCCCCAGTGAACTAACCTTTTAAATCAATATACAATGTCCTTCTTTTATTCTTTTTTAAATGATTTTATTTATTTATTTGACAGAGAGAGATCACAAGTAGGCATAGAAGCAGGCAGAGAGAGAAGGGGAAGCAGGCTCCCTGCTGAGCAGAGAACACACTGTGGGGCTTGATCCCAGGATCCTGAGATCATGACCAGAGCCAAAGGCAGAGGGTTAACCCACTGAGTCATCCAGGTGCCCTCCTTCTTTTATTATTGTAACAGCTTTTGACTTAAAGCCTACTGGATCTTATATCAGTATAGCCACCATAGATTTCTTAGTTATTATGTCCATGAAATACTTTTTCCATTCTTTCACTGTCAACCTATTTGCATCATTAGACTTAAAGTGAGTCTCTTATAGACACCTTATAGTGGGTCTTGGTCTTTCTTTCTTTCTTTCTTTCTTTCTTTCTTTCTTTTTTTCTTTCTTTCTTTCTTTCTTTCTTTCTTTCTTTCTTTCTTTCTTTCTTTCTTTCTTTCTTTCTTTCTTTCTTTCTTTCTAATCCAGTCTGCTACTCTCTGTCCTTTTAATAATTTAATCCAAGTACAATGAATGTAGTTATTGATAAGGAAGGAATTACTTTGTCATTTTTTTTTCTGTATGTATTACAGAATTTTCGGCCCACCTTTTCCTCCACTACT
>RCUC01017515.1:0-13492 GCA_003697995.1 Taxidea taxus jeffersonii
TTTTTTTTTTTCCTTTTTTAGATTCTATACATCAGTGAGATCATATAGCATTTGTCGTACTCTGTCTGACTTATTTCTCCTAGTATAATGCCCTCAAGGTCCATTCATCTTCCAAAAAGACAATTGGCAGAATTAAGATTTTCTCTCTCTTGGGACGCCTGGGTGGCTCAGTTGGTTAAGCGGCTGCCTTCGGCTCAGGTCATGATCCCAGCGTCCTGGAATCGAGTCCCACATCGGGCTCCTTGCTCGGCAGGGAGCCTGCTTCTCCCTCTGCCTCTGCCTGCCTCTCTGCCTGTGCTCGCTCGCGCTCTCTCTCTCTCTCTCTCTAACAAATTAAAAAAAAAAAAAATCTTAAATAAATAAGATTCTCTCTCTCTCTCTCTTTTTACAGCTGAATAATCCATTATGTGTCTGTTTGTGTGTATGTGTGTGCACATATGCATCTCACAACTTCTTTATCCATTCATCTGTTGATGGACACTTAGGTCATTTCTACGTCTTAGCTATTATAAATAATGCGTCGGTGAACATGGGGGCCCAGATATCTCTCCAAGTGAGTATCTTCATTTAAAAAAAATATATAGTCCCAGAAGTGGAATTGCTGGATCCTATGGTAGTCCTATTTTTGTTTTTTTGAGGATCATTCATACTGTTTTCCACAGTCACGTGCCCCTTTCTGAAGCTCTCTCTCGTTAGGGGAAAGCCATGGTCTAACACTGGCTGATGTTTATAAACAACTTATTGTAAAGTTGAGGGGATTATCCTTGGTCCAATCAGGGTCACTTTTAGATCTGGGAGTCCCCGGAATCACTGTGTGAAAAAGAGGAAGACCTTGAAAAAAATTGGGTTTGATCTGGGAAAGATGATGGAATGCTGATTAAGCGTCTTAATAATAAGTAGAATTCACCTCATCTCGGGCTGCAAATCTTTCCCACCAAAAAGTGAAGCCAGAGAGCAGGATCCATATGAGATGATGTTAGTCTGCACACTGGATCAAAAATATTTCGGTGGTAATGAGAGTCCTTGCCCAATACCTATCGTAATATCTTTTCCCTACCCTCAACCACATGTTTTGAGCCTTGAATCTTAAATGAGGTATGAGAATGAAGTGAGGCATTTGTGAAAATGCTTTAAAACACATAACATTAAATAAGGTGTTTATCTAAAAAGGCAAACTGATTGCATGGATACGTCTTTGCATTATCCTCCTAAGGCCATTGTTTTAGGAATTAAGAGTTGAGAATGAGGGGTGAAATTGACAAGTTACCAAAGACAGGCCTGGAAATTGTGCCCCACCAAGTTAGACACCCACCCACTAATCTAACATACAGAGTGCCAGTAGAAAATCGCATCTCCTAAGACATGATGCTATGTTTGGGCAAAGACAGCAAAAGGTGAGCGCGAGCATATGCGTGAGTGTGTGCACCTGTCACAGTGCATGAAAAGTGCTTTCTTTCCTAATGCTTTGTTCAGGACAGCAGCTTTAGGAGATTAGTCTGTTTGTGTGAACAGTCTCCAGATTATGGCAACATTTCCCATTTCACCTTTATTCACATCCCAAGTCAGAGCTCTGTGTTGTGAGAGCAATATTTTCATTGATTTATTAAGCAAAGTAATGCCCAAATTTTAAAGATGTGAACGAGTCTTTATGCTAGGAATATAGGAAGGAGAAAAATAAGTTTTCTACCTCAAAGGAGCTGAAAGTCTGGTAGAAAATATTTATATCTAGTGATTAATTTCGGTATGATATGATAAGTGGTATACAAAAAGGCAGGGTGTGTACACAGGGACCGAGAAAGTGGTGACTGGGGTGGAGCATTCTGTCATCCACGCCTTCTTTCGTGACATCAAATCTTGTGGAAGCAAAAAACAAACTGGAATAAACAGCTAATTTTCACCGTGTGGCTTTAAAATGCAAAACTTTAAAGAACAGTGAATGAGTTTACAAAAAAAACAAAAACAAAAACACACCCAAAAAAACAAAGAGCAAAACTGCAGTACCAAGGTATTCAATAGTGAATATTTAAAAATGTAGCATTCTTCTTGTTGCTTTAAGAAAAACTTTACCATATGTCAAAATAGGACTTTGCTCATCGAAAAAATGACCCTGACAATTATTTTTAAAAGAGATCTTGCCCTTGCTGGCAAAATAATAGTACATATTAACAGGAGGGCTAGCTAGGATCCAGCAGGGTTAAAGGCCGATTAATTAGCTCTTCTGATGTCAGAGGAGACATTCTTCCATGTAGGAACTGCCTTCAGCTTCTCAATCTCTCATCACAGGTCCTTGAAGTTACCAAAGTGCACTTAACACTGGTTTCCAAACCACTACTTTGTGTTGTAAACGCATGCTTTTCCCATGATCTAATTTCCTCTTCTCTGCTCACATGGCATTCTGTGAAGCATTTGTACAACCTCCCACGAAATATCTTTTGTTAACCTAATGCAATCCTGCTAGTTCAGTGAGACACTGAGGCATGGTGACTTCCTGGGAAGACCATCTCTGTGAGCTCTAGAGGCGGACTGTGCAGCCCATGCTAGACTACAGCTCTGCGTGATTGTTGACACCTGAGTAACCCTGCATCATCACCTGTCGGGTGGTAGAAATTTTTTTTTATTTCTAAATGAAAAATAGAAAGTTTTTTTTTCTTATTAGAAAAGATTTTTTTCTTATTAGGGCAGTTAGCATACATGCCTAATAAGAATTCTTATTAGGCATGTATGCTAACTGCCCTAATAACATTTTAGTACTGTGATTTAAAAAGCACATATTTGAAAGTAAATACCACCAGATATGTGTCTATCTATCTGTATAACTGTATTTCTCTCTCTATCTCTATACATGTTACCTTTCTCTGGAGAACACTAATTTTATATAATATGCATTATATATACACATTTACCTTATCTATGTATGGAATCATTAATGGTATTACAACATAATTGCTTTATATTAACCCTGATCTTAGTTCAGTGTGCTCTCTAGAGTGCTGTGGGGAGCCAGATATAAACTACACACTGTCTCAACCTCTAGATATTTTCATTAGGCAGACTTTGGTGTACCCATATAATTTATTACAGGTTGATTAAGGATGGACTCACATATTTCTGGATTTTTCTGAAATTTTTAAATATGTCTGGAAAAACTGCATGCATCTTAAATTTGTGAGTTTAGAGGAGGTGATTATAAGAATGCAGCACTCATTCTATACTTTATAAATTTGGAACTTTTTTTAAATTGCACTACTTGAGTTTTGGAATACCAAAAACTAAATCTTCATGAGTAGAAATAGAAAAGGATTTCAAACTATCCTTTTATGTCATTACAAGAGATATTCCCTGAAGTACATTTTTAACCAAAAGAAAATTCCTACAAGTGTTTATTTAGATGTGTAAGTACATGTATCTGTACATGTATGTATATAACATATATATATTATGTAATTTTGAACCAACAGTAATTTTAGTTTTTTTTAATAGAAACTGATATGAAATCATACGTTTTAGTTGCTGGATTTAAGAATGTGTAATATCTACAATACTGACCTCTTCATAGTTCAATTATAAAATACTGTTTCACCATAATTCCTAGAGGTCAGTATATTAGTCTCCAAAATAACACAACCAGTAGTATATATAGTGACATATGGAAAGAAATGTATTGGGAGGACTGGCTCACAGGAGTCTGGAGACTGAGAAGTCCTACAGTATGCCATCTGCAAGCTGAGGTCCAGAAAATCCAGTGTTGTAGTTCAAATTGAAAAGCCTGAGGACAGAGTGAGCCAAAGGTGTACGTTCTGGTCCAAGTCCAAAGGCTGCAGAGAGAGGAGTGCCAATGTCTGAGAGCAGGAGAAGATGGATATCCTAGCTCAGCCAGGGGGAGCAAATTCATTCCTCCTCTGCCTTTGCATTCTTTAGGCCCTCAAGGAATCAGTTGATGCTCACCCTTTGGAGATGGGGGTCTTCTTTACTCAGTCTACTGGTTCTAATGCTAATCTCTAGAAACACCCTCACAGACACACCCAGAAATAATGTTTTACCAGCTCTCCAGGGGACCCTTAGTCCAGTCAAGGTGACACATGTAATTAACCATCATGGTCACCTTATTCAATGTCTGTCTTCCTTCCTCCGCATCCCTGTTTGACTGCCACAGAGTCTTTCCTTCGATATCTCCTGTTGTTACCTTCGTTCACATACACTCAAGCTCTCCCGTTTCCTTTTCATAAAGCTGTTGGAATGTTTTCCTTTTCTCTTTTAGCCATGTAATCATTGTTTTTCTGTTAATGCAGTTGGTAGTGGACAAAAGTATGCTCATCATACAAAGCAGGTATATTAATTAGGACAACACTAGCTGCTATTTAAAAAAAAAAGTCCTAGGTCCTATAACAGAGCAAGGCACTGTACTTTTATTTCTCACTCAAATGAAATTTGAATGTGTGTTCATGGTCGACACAGGGAACCAGGATTCTCTCTGGGTTCCTTTGCATCCAGATGGAAATCAAGAATATAAAGAATGGAACATCACAGGAGAAAGGGTTTGTGTGAGCCAATTCTAGAAGAAACATGTGCCATTTTCACTCACCTTGCTTTGGCTGGAACTCCGTGTCATGGCTGTGTCTACCCACAGATAAGATTGAGGAATGTAGGTTAGCTGTGTGCCAGGAAGAAAGGAGGACGGTGCTTATGTGAACTGGCTCCATTTACCTCTGTGTCTTCCTCTCTCCCTGTGTTCTAGCTATGCTGATCTTTTCCCCCTTCAGTCTCTAGAAGGCCACACAGAGTCCTGACACAGGTTCCTTCTACAAGTAGTGTTTTTAACGTCACCAGCTCACTTCTGTTTTTCATTTAGAACTTTTGTATTTTTCGGGGATGCCTGCTTTATACTCTTATGGTGACTCATTATTATCCATAAAGCATAGTTTGTAATACATGTAATATTATTTGACAAATGTTGATCTCCCCAACAAGTCTGTAAGCACCCTAATGCTAATGACTCTGCCTGTCTGTCTTTAATTTTACCACAGTTCTTATCAAAGAGCCTAGAACATGAAAAATATTTGTTTAATTAATGAATATAATAATGTCCCACCCTCTCACTCCCAAGGATGGTACTCCCATACTTTGAGGCCTTGGCCATAGAAGCAAAACTATAGATTCTTCAAAGCCATGCTTTGAGACTTCTAAAGGTTCAAAGTAGGCTATGAGTGTGTAGCTTAAACTATGTCATTGGCCATTAAGATGTGTAAAATAATTGAGAGAATGGTTGAGAATATCTAACTGTGAAAATAGATGTGATATTTTAGCACTCTCTTTGTAAAATCTTCATCAGACTCTCTTATTTGACTGCCATATATGAGTGTCAATGCGTAGAATGTAGAGCCATTAGTGTGCTTCTTACATCTACTTTCTTAGGTAGAAGAAACACTGCTTCCATCTTCAACACTTATGACTGTGTTGCCTTGGTCTTCTTCACTGGCTTCTCTTTCACAGTGCGATATTGATGCCTAGCTGCTCCCCCCGCTACAGGTCCCCTTGTTTTCTTACTCTTCAGTTGGGCCTTGTGGGTGATGTCAATGACATCTCACAGCAGCACCTATCGTCAATAAGCAAAATGCCCCCAATCCATAATTCCAGCCCCGTCTTCTCTTTTGAGTCCCAAGTCTTCATTTTTTCTGCCAGTTGGTGCTCACAGAGATTCGGAGTGCACCTGAGACATAATCCGCCCCAAGTTGAACTTAGGATGACTCTCTCCCCTTCCTCACCCTTCTCCTCCTGTAGTCTCTGCATTCATTCATAGTACCACCATCCATCAGTTGATGAAGTCGAAGAAGAAAAAAAAAATCCTTTTTCATCTCTTCCCAACGTTTGCCATGATGGAGAGAAGGGAGTGGCTGGTTCTAAGCCCACGGTGCCTGCTTCAGTCAGTGGTGCCAGCTCAAGCCTATTATGCAATCTGGATGGGAAACATTGGCCAGTGCCAATGTTACTCAGCAGGATGGAAAATCTCTGTGGCTTGGAAGCCTCCCAGGTTCCTGCAGAGAAAGTTCATTCTGGGCTGGGGATCCCTGTAGCAGCTGGGATGAGATGGGTGCCCAGGATGAGAATATCCATGAGAGAAGAGTCTCCAGAAAACAGAAAAACAAGAGGCTGACAGAAGATCTGGACAGGGCTGGTGTGGGAGAGGTTCTCCAAAGATATCTGGTTAGTGCTTGCACTCCTGTCTTTGGACCAGGTGGCACCAGGCACTGCTCCGCTGTTTGCTCTCCTCCTGGCTGCCAGAGTCTAGAGGAGAGCTGCTGTGTTTGCGGGGGTGTGTGCCCAGGTCTCTGTACCATATGCACAAACCATGTGTTGCTTCCATTCCCAAGACCTCAGCCATTCCAGACATTACAGCTAGTACATTAAAAATAATGATTAAAAAAAACCCACCCATCCAAAGTCCTACATTCTGGTGCAGAAAGTTCTTTGGGGACAGGGGCCAATGGGAGATTTCAACCTTAAGCCCAAAAACCAACCCCCCAAGTTAACATAGGTTAGAAGGCACAGTCTGCCATTTAGGACAAAGATATCCTTTCCAACCCCGACCAGACCTGCTGCCTGATGCAGATCAAATCCTCCAGCTGCATCTTCCTCTCTCATTTGCTTGGGCGTCTTCGCCTTATTCATGAGCGCTGCGCACGTGGACATGGACGGGTTGGTCTCTGACTGGTGGTGCCCTCAGAAGCTTTCTCCCTGTGAGCTTGTGCCTTCTTGGTACATTCCTACACCTTCTTAGTTAAATGACTGGATGGAGTTTGATAATTCTTACAAACTTTAAAATAGCAGAGTTTTCAGAAATGAACTTAATAGCATATCAGTATGTCTTGATGACATTGATCTATAGTCAATTAATTTAAAAAGTATATCCATGAGGACAGCCCTAAAATAGGCCAGGCCATTAGTAACCAGAGTGCAGTTGGGAAGTCAGCAGCTACCTTGCATATCTGGTTAGTACTGAATGAATCCTTCAGGTTTCTGGGGATCCCTTGTTAAGGGTGGAGATGGGGAGTCAGAATGCAGGGTTGAATTAAGAAGAAAAATGTTTAAATGTAAGTTTTGTATGTGAAAGGAGAAACCTGACTCTGTTCTTTGAGTCAATATTCTATTATTATTCTTTTAAAACAGTGGTTTTCAACACCTTTTTTAAAAAATTTTATTTCTCTTTTAAAATTTTTAAAAAAGATTTTATTTATTTATTTGAGAGAAAGAGTGAGAGAGAGAGGGAGAAGAAGTTCAGAGAGAAAAGGAGAAGCAGACTCTCCACCTAGCAGAGAGCCAGACACAAGGGCTCGATTCCGGGATTCTGGGATCATGACCTGAGCCAAATGCAGATGCTTAAGCAACTGAGCCACGAAGATGCCCCAAGATTTTATTTCTTTCTTTAGAGAGAAAGAGCTAGCATGAGTGAGGAAAGGGACAGGGGAGAGAGTGAGTCCCGAGCAGGCTCCGTGCCCAGTACAGAGCCCAACTCAGGGCACAGTCTCACAACTCTGAGATCATGACCTGAGGTGAAATCAAGAGTCAGATAAATAAGGGACTGATTCACCAGGCACATTTCTCACCCCCCCACCCTTTTTGGAGTATAGTTGACACCCACATCACATTAATTTCAGATTTACAGCTGGTGATTTGCCATGACTTACTCATCCTCTATGCTGCACCCATTTTGCCCAACCCCCCAACACCTCCCCTCTGGCAACCCTCAGTTCTCTGTATTTCTAGTTCTGGTTCTGCATTTTGTTTGTTTGTTTATTCATTTGTTCTGTTTTGTTTAGCTTCTACATATGAATGGAATCATAGGGTGTTTGTCTTCCCCTTTCTAACTTATTTCACTTAACGTCATACTCTCTAGGGTATGATGCATCCATATTATCTCAAATGGCAGAGCTCGTCCTTTTTTATGGCTGGGTAACACTCAACACCTTTGAAAGTCTGACTTCAGTCTCCTTGTAAAGCCTTTTCTGCCAATACTCACCACCACCCTCTCAGCCACCGCAGCATACAGGTTCCCTGATTTCCTCCCAAAGATCAGTTTCTTGCATGTGGTAGGTGCTTCGTGATTTTAAAATGAATGAAAAAATCACAGTTGACTCACACCTCGACATTTCCTCTTCTCTCTATCTCTACTTAGGCTATTTCTCTCTCTCTCTCTTTTTTTCTATTTCTCATTTTTAATGCCTTTCCCTTCTTTCCAATTCTTTTGAAATTTTGTTTATTCCAACAACCTATCTTAAGTCACCTCCTATATGAAGTCTTCCTGGCTTGTCCAGCCTCACCTGGATTCATAATCACTCGCCCTTTTGGGCTCTCAAAGAGCTGTTTGTAGTTTGCACTTCTATTTTGTCTATCATATCACTCCCCTACTTTTTAGAAATAATTTATTTATTTATGTTTGGAGAGAGAGAGAGTGTGTGAGTAGGGGGAGGGGCCGAGGGAGATGATCCTCAGACTTCCTGCTGATCGAGGAGCCTGACAGGAGGCTGGATCCCATATCCCTGGATCCCAAGATCCTGACCTGAGCTGAAATCAAAAGCCGGTCGCTTTAACCGACGGAGCCACCAAGGCACCCCTTTATAACTTACCTCATGACTAGCATTTTTACACACGCACACACACACACACACACACACACACACACACACACATTATTGGCATACCGACATGCTTGAGTAAATGCATTAACCTTGTTTTTTGTTTTATTTCATTTTTATCTCAGCAACTTCGAAAGTCACCTGATTTCTAGAAGCTGTTTTGTAAACAATGGACATAAAAAGTGAGTTCCTCTTACAGAAATAATTAGCTGTGAAGAGAATTTTATGCCCACTTTTTAATAGTCATTGGTGGTTCACAGATACTTTAAAATAACTTCAATAATGAATCCTCTGCAATTTTGTGTTTTTACCTCTGATCTACTCATTCTAGTAATTGAGGAGAGGATATGTTATGCATAAAAGGCCACAGTATTCTGGTAAATGTTTAACAACTAGCTTCTTCCCCCTAAATTTATTTATTTTTTTCCCCCTAAATTTAAAAGTGTCTATTTGTAATGTTTGCTGATTTCTATATTGTGAACACTCCCACCATGGCGGATTTCTCATTACTAATGTGACTTTACTGACCCTGCGGTTGAGAAGAGATGTTTGGTGACACATCACCCATGGTTTCTCCACATAGAGATATGATAGTTGTAATTAAGCTGAAGGACATGCATACTCATACTAAGTAATTTCTAATGATGGGTACATTTAACAACTGGCTTGCGATTCCTGGCTCCAGCACACTACCAAGAATTACCCTCAAGAATGTAACAAGACTACTAAATTGACTTATAAATACATTTCTTAAATCAATTGATTAGGGGTCAGTGTCATCAAGAAACATACTATATGGCATTTTATCTCATTGGTATTGTTCCTAAAAACTCTGCTATTTTAAAATGTTACAAGAATCATCAAAATCTCTCAAGACAATCATCCAAACATATGAACAATCTAGTTATCAAGTTGTAAATACAAAGAAGGCACATCTGGAAAAAATATATAATAGTGTTTAACACATGGAATTATGGTGATCAAGAATAGTATTGTTCTTTAAGAGAAATATTAAACTTTCAGAAGGATTTGAGTAAATTAATATCATACCCCCAATGGTCACTAATCCACAGACCAAAATGATAGTACGTTATGTATTAAATATTTTATGTGGTGCTCACAGCCTCTGGCAGGAGCGCTTCTGCAAACAGTAGGTGGAAATCCACTCACTGAGCTACAAGACCACCTGTATTCAGGGTACCTGCCACGCATTCCCTAAACTACCACCTATTCTCATAACATCAAAGACATCCAAAATAGTTGTTCACTTAACGTAGTCTTTTGATGAACAGCATGGTGTGAGCTGCACGGGTCCATTTATACATGTTTTTTTTTTTAAATAAATACATATGGTACTAAAAATGTGTTTTCCTTTTGATTTTCTTAATAATATTTTATTTTCTCTGGTTAACTGTATTGTAAGAATATAATATATAATACATATGACATACAAAATATGTGGCAATTGACTGCTTGTGTTATTGGTAAGGCTTCCAGGCAACCGTAGGCTATTACCAGTTAAGTTTTGGGGGAGCTAAAAGTTAAACATGGAATTTTGACTGCATGGGGGGATCAATACCCCCAGCCTGTGCATTGTTCAAAGGTCAACGTATATTTAATTTCCCTTTAATGCCACTCAATACAATTGTTTCTTAATTTCATATGCATACATAAAGGTTGGTTTCGGGCTATAACCTGGTTCAACAGGTTGATCCTTGCTGTTGTACAGGATATTGATTTATGTCAGACTTTTAACTTGTGCAGGTGTTATTGGTGGTTGCTCAAGCCTTTATACAAAGCAAATTTACTATCACTGATACATTTTTTAAAACCACTTCTTTTCACTGGCATTGTAGCACTGAAAGTTTTCATTGGATTATCTAAAATTTATGATGGTTGTGGGTAAACCAAGTAGTCGATCAATGTCTTCAACTCCTCAAGGTCATGTACCAATGTGGCATCTCGCTCCAGAACAGTCTATAGGATCATGATAGTGTTAATTTTGCTGTGTATCCGTGTATTCAATCTAGATCCATGCAGATTTTAGGGGTTTTTTTTAGGTAGAATGTAACAATCTGTGTAGAATCTTGGTTAGACCTTTCCATAGGACATAATAAGTGGATGGATGATAAGAGGGAACCACCTGCTTTATGACAAGCTAACATGCGGTAAAATGCTACAAGGACACGTGGGAGCAGAATGTCTGGCTGTGCAGCAGGCTATGTAGTAATGAGGAGAAGGAGCCACTGACAGCAGAGCAAATAATCAGCAATCAGAAGCAGCATGATTAAAAAATAGAGTATGTAGACTGAGATGATGAGGCTAAGCTATAAACACCATCACTTTTTATAAATGTGGCTACAGTTATAACCCAAAAAGAGCTCTTCTGAACAATTTTTGGCCACATTCAATAAAAAAAAATAAGAGAGAGGAATAAAAAGAAAAAGAAATTGATGAAGGGGGTAACATGAGCCGTAATGGTCTTGTTCATCACTGTGACATAGTGGTTTAGGGGCTAGCCAGAGTGGATCTGTACATGAGCTGTATCATTTACCCACATGTGTGACCTTGGCCAAGTAACTCAACCTCCTTTTGTCTCTATTTTTGTCTCTATTGCTTATGAAAATGGAATATCTCATAGAGATGCCATGAGGTTTAAATGAAATATTGCAAAGAAAGTCCTTGACACTTTGTCCAACATGATGAAAATGTTCCAAAAAGTCAACTATTATCCTCAACCCCACTGCCTATCCATAGGTCAGCAAGTGGCAGCCAGTAAATGCTGGGACTGAATAAACTCACGCTACCATCAAAGACACTTTCAAAAATAACCATGAAACAAGGCCTACCTTCCTTTGGAGGGAGATGAAAAAAAATGTTACTGCAGAAGAGAAGAGCTTCATTCTCATTAAGGAACTCTCAAAACATTCCTGCTGGAACTTCACAGAGGGCGTAGCTTTGGAAGTAAATCATAATCACAGAATCATAGATTTGGATAAGATTTTAAGGATTACATAGTGTCCTCTCTTATGAAGAAATGTCTGCTGTAATATTCATGAGCATGTAGCCTCTGGATACATATCCACAGAAAATGATCTCAATGTTAGCTGTAGAAATGAAATAAATACATGATAGTACATAATGACCAATTTTAAAAAATGAATACATTTAGCAGAACCATGAGCCTTAATTATACAAATTAATTATTCTGTCACACATATTTTACAATTTAATTTTTACCTTTTTTTTTTTTTTTACTTAGTGGTTTTACATACTACTCATGCACTGTTCCATTGGTTCTTTGTCTTCCTACTTTATACTGAACATTCTGACACACAAATAGTTGAAGGACACTATTTCACAATTAAAAACTAAACAACTAGTTTTGGCTCTGAAAATGGCATTTCTAGGAATATTGATTTTTTTTATTTTTATTTTTTTAGATTTTTAATTTATTTGACAGAGATCACAAGTAGACAGAGAGAGGGGGGGAAGCAGGCTCCCTGCTGAGCAGGGAGCTCGATGCGGGGCTCGATCCCAGGACCCTGAGATCATGACCTGAGACAAAGGCAGAGGCCTAACCCACTGAGCCACCCAGGTGCCCCTAGGAATATTGATTTTTAATTGAGATATAAATAAAGTTGGGAAATAGAACTAGCTATAGATAAATGTTGAGGAGACATACTGCTCTGCTAATTTCACATTGTGATTGTTATTTATTAGTCTTGGTAGAATAAAACAATAAATAGTGTAGCAGTGATTTTGAAGTATTCACTCACAAAATTGTTAAAATCATAGACACGAGCAAAATCCCCTCTGCTCCTGGTGTTCTGTTCATCTTTGAGCTCAGACTCCTGGCTCTCTCCTGAAGAACACTGCAGCTTTCTTCAGGCATGATTATTTGCCTTCCCTCAAATCACATACTGCCTGGCCAGGGGTGTGTTCTCACCTTGTCACACCCACCTGGATAAACCTCAACTCCCGTTAAACTCAGTCCCTGACTACTGTGTTCCTTCTTACAGGCAGCTAAGCCATCTTGGAGAAAAAAACCCATCTTTGATGACTTAGTCTCCTTGTGTTTCATGGCCACTAATTTTAGATGAGCCCTTAACACTGGGTCCCATCCCACTCACCCACTCAAAACATCAATATGGCAATTGCCTCTTCTCTTTCTTGGGTCTGCAGTTATGCCTTTCTGCTCTATCATTTCCCCTGCCACACTAACATGCTATCATTTTACCTTTCAAATACTGCCAAAGAACATTTTTTTAAAAAGCCCCATTGACGTGACAGACAACTCGAGTTTGAGTTCCTGCCTTTTTCTCTGCACCTCCTTAGTCTTGGAGAGTTATTTATACTGTCTCTACTTTCTCTCCTCCTATTCTTTTTTGAACATCTCCAATGTAGCTGTTGCCCCATAATCTATCAAAATGCCAATGGATTTTCACATTCCTAAATCCAATAGTCAGTTCACAGTGCTCTTGTATTGATCTGTAGCAACGTTTGACACACCTGTCACTCTCTTTCCTGGAATGCTTTCATTTGGCTTCCGGAACCCCTTCTTCATCCACTTCTTCACTTCCCAGTGAAGGCACAGATAACTTCTGCATCTCCAAATTCTAGAATGCCCCAGAATTCCATCCTCACACTCTCCTCTCTCGAAGTCCTTCTATGAGTCTATGATCTCATTTTGGATTATGGCTGTCATTGCCATCGATACTCTGAGGACAAGGTTTACACCTTTACCGAGAACTCTTTGCCGAACTCTACACTTTCAGATCCAAACAACATCCTCTCCATTTTGTGATTCAAGGTCTCAAATGGAATGTGTCAAAAATGGAAATTCTTCCAATCCCCCCCCC
>RCUC01017524.1:0-11189 GCA_003697995.1 Taxidea taxus jeffersonii
AGAGAGAGAGAGAGAGAGAGAGAGAGAACACAAGCAGGGGGAGGGGAAGAGGGAGAAGCAGACACTCTGCTGAGCAAGGAACCAGATGCCAGACTCCACCCTAGGACCCTGGGATCATGACCTGAACTGAAGGCAGAGGCTTAATTGACTGAGCCACCCAGGCATCCTGGATGTTAGTCTTTCACATAAAAACTTATTTTATTGTGATAAGAACACTTTTAATGAGATCTATCTTCTCAACAAAATTTTAAGTGTACAATATATTATTGTTACCTTTAGGTACAATGTTGTGCAGTAGATCTCTAAAGCTTACTCATCTTGCTTAACTAAAACTTCATGCCCCTCGATCAATAACTCCCTATTTACTCCTCCCTTCAGTCCTGGCAACTACTAGTCTATCCTTTGATTCTATGAATTTAACTATTTTCAGATACTTCATATAAATGGAATTATGCAGTATTTGTTTTTTCTGTTACTGCTTTATTTCACTTAGCATAATGCCTTCCACATTCATCCAGAATTCCCTTCTTTTTAAAGGCTAAATAGTATTCTGTTGTATGTGTATACATTTTCATTATCCATTCATTTGTCAGTGGACACTTAGGTTGTTCCTACCTCTTGGCTATTGTGAATATTGCTGCAATGAACACAGCAGTGCTAATATCTCTTTGAGATCTTGGTTTCAATTTTTTGGATAAATGCCCAGAAGTGGGGTTGCTAAATCATATATGACAGCTCTATTTTAAATTTCCTGAGAAACCTATACTGTTTTCCATAGCAGCTGTACCATTTTACATTCCCACCAACAGTGTGCAAGACTTCCAACTTCTCTGCATCCTTGCCAACATTCACTGTCTTTAGCTTTCTTGATAAAAGCCATGCTAACAGTTGCAAGGTAATACATCAATGTGGTTTTGATTTGTATTTTCATGATGATTAGTAATGCTGAGCATTTTTCATATACCTGTTGGCCATTTGTATGCCTTCTTTGGAAAAATGTCCTTTCAAGTCCTTAATCATTTTTAAAAAATTTTTTTAGTCCTTAGTTATTTTTAAATAGTTATTAGGGTTTTTTTGTGGTTGTTGTTTGTTTGTTTTGTTTTATTTTGTTTTGCTATTGGGTTGTGGAGGTTCTTCACATATTTTGGAGATTAACTCCATATCAGAAGTAGAGTCTGCAAATGCTTTCTTCCATTCCATTGGTTATCTTTTCACTCTGTTGACTGTTTCATTTAATACACAGTAGCTTTTTTGTTTGATGTAGTCCCATTTGTTTATTTTTAGCATTGTTACCTGTGCTTTTGGTGTCATATCCATGAAATCACTGTCAAGATCAATGAAGTTTACCCCTATGTTACCTTCTAGAAGTTTTACAGTTTCAGGTTAAGTCTTTAATCCATTTTGAGTTGATTTTTGTGTATGTGTAAGATGGGGGTCAGTTTCATTTTTTAAAAATGTGGATATCCAGTGTTCCCAACACAATTCGTTGAAGTAACCATCCTTTCCCCATTGTGTATTTTTAGTACCCATCAAAGATCAGTTGATTGTATACCTGTAGATTTATTTCTGAGCTCTCTATTCTATTCCATTTGTCTGTGTGTATGTCTTGATGCCAGTACAATGCCATTTGATTACTGTAGCTTTGTAATATATCTTGAAATCAGGCAATGTGATGCCGCCAGCTTTGTTCTTTCTCAGGATTGATTTGGCTACTTGTGGTCCTTTGTGGTTCCATTCGAATTGTAGAATTGCTTTTTCCATTTCCATTAAAAATGTCATTGAGATTTTGATAGGGATTGCATGGAATTTGTAGACTGCTTTGAGTAATATGAACATGTTAACAATATTAATCCTTCTGATCCATAAATATAGCTATCTTTTTATTTATTTGTGTCTTCTTTATTTCTTTTTTTTTAAAGTAATCTCTGTCAAACATGGGCCTCAATTTCATGACCCCCAGATCAAGAGTCACATGCTCTACCAACTGAGCCAGCCAGGTACCCTTAATTTTTTTTCAATGTTTTGTAGTTTTTAGTATACAGGTCTTTTACCTCCTTAGTCAAATTTATTCCTAAGTATTTAATTATTTGTGGTGTTATTGGAAATGGAATTGCTTTTCTAATTTTCTTTTCAGATAATTAACTGTTAGTATATATAAGTTCAACTAATTTTTGTATGTCGATTTTGTATCTTGCAACTTTATTGAATTTGCTCATTAGTTTTAACAATTTTTTATGGAGTCTTCAGGGTTTTCTATATGTCATCTGAGAATAAGGATACTATTACTTCTTCCTTTCCTATTTGGATGCTTTTTATTTCTTTCTGCTGCCTAATTATTCTGGCTAGGACTTCCAGTACCACACTGAATAGAAGTGTCAAGAGTGGGCACCCTTGTCTTGTTCCCGCTCTTAGAGGAAAAGCTTTCCATTTTTCACCATTGAGTTTGATGTTTTAGTTGTGGGCTTTTCATATATAGTCTTTATTATGTTGAGATACTTTTCTTCTATTTCAGTTTATTGAGAACCTTTCTCATGAAAGGGTGTTGAATTTTGTCAAATTTTTTTTTCCTACCTCCATTGAGATGATCATGTGATTTTTATCCTTTATTCTGTTACTGTGTTGTATTATATTATTTGATTTGCATATGTTGAACCATCTTTGCATCCTAAGTATAAATCCCACTTGGTCATGGTGTATAATCCTTTTAATATGCTGTTGAATTTGATTTGCTAGTATTTTGCTGAAGATTTTTGCACCTATATTCATTAGGTGTATTGGCCTGTTGTTTTCTTATGATGTCTTTGTTTGGCTTTGGTATCAGGATAATTCTGCCCTCATAAAATGGGTTTAAAAGTGTTCCTGCCTGTTCCATGTCTTGGAAGAGTTTAGGATGGATTGGCATTAATTCTTTAAATATTTGGTAGAATTCACCAGTAAAGCAAACTGCTCCTGAACTTGCCTTTGTTGGGAGGTTTTAAATTACTAATTCAATCTTCATACTATTCACAGATCTGTTCAGACTTTCTGTTTCTTCATGATTGACTCTTGATAGGTTGTGTGTTTCTAGGAATTTATTCATTTCTTCCAAGTTATCCAGTTTGTTGGCATTTAACTATTTATAGTAGTTTCCTATGATCCTTTGTAATTTCTGTGACATCAGTTGTAACATCTCTTCTTACATTTCTAATTGTACTTATTTACTTCTTTCCTTTTTTCTTAGTCTAGCTAAGGGTTTATCAGTTTCATTTAACTATTCAAAAAAAATCCAACTCTAGTTTTATTGATTTTTTCTTTTTTCAATTTTCTATTTCATTTATTTCTGCTCTAATCTGTATGATTTCATTCCTTCTGCTAACTGTAGGCTCAGTTTGTTCTTCTTTTTCTAGCTCCTTGAGGTATAATGTTGTTTACGTGAGATCTTGATTTTTTTTTTAATGTAGGCATTTATTGCCGTGGACTTCTCTCTTAGTACTGCCTTTGTTGCATCCCATAAGTTTTGGTATATTGTGTTTTTGTTTTCATTTGTCTTGAGATATTTTCTAATTTATTTTTGATTTTTTTTCACCCAATGCTTTTTCAAGAGTGTACCATTTAACTTCCACATATTTGTGAATTTTCCAGTTTTTTTTTCTGCTGTTGATTTCTAGTTTCCTCCCATTGTGGTCAGAAGAGATATCTGGTATAACTTCACTCTTCATAAATTTGTTGAGATTTGCTTTGTGACCTAACATGTGATCTATCTTAGAGAAAGATCTGTATGTGTTTGAGAAAAATGTTTATTCTGCTATTGTTGGGTGAAATGTTCTGTAAATACCTGTTAGGTCTTTTTGGTCTATAGAGTTGCTCAAGGTCTCTCCTTATTTATCTTCTGTCTGAATAGTCTATTATTGAAGGTGGGTACTGAAGTCTTTTACTGTATTGTTGTTTATTTATCCTTTCAGTTATATCAATGTTTGCTTTCCATATTTAGGTGCTCTGATGTGGGTACATATACATTTATAATTATATCTTCTTGGCAGTTAAACCTTTTTATCTTTATATAATATCCTTTTTGGTCTCTTTTAACAATTTTAACATTAAAATCTATTTTATTTTATATAAATATAGACATTCCTGCTCTCTTTTGGTTACCATTTGCATGGATCTTTTCCCACACCTTCACTTTCAGCTTATCTGTGTCTTTAAATATACCGTGAGTTTCTTGTTGACTGCATATAGTTGGGTCTAATTTTTATTTTCCATTTTAGCCACTTTATGTGCCATTCTGTTATTTACTGTTAGTCTTACAGTTCATTTGTCTGTCTTTTCCTCTCTTGCTATTCTCTTGCTTTATTGATTTTTTTGCAATGATATGCTTTGATTCCTTTCTTTTTTCTTTTGTATAACATCTATAGGTGTTTGTGTGTGTGTGGTTACCTTGGAGCTTACATAAAACATCTTATAGTTTTAACAGTCTATTTTAAGTGATAACAAATTAATTCAATCATATACACTCTACACTTTACTTTCTCCCAGTAATGTGTTATGTTATTGTCACAATTTATACATATTCATACTATGTATCTTTAAACATATTTTTAGTCATAGCTATTTTTAATGGCTTTGTCTTTTAATTTTTATAGTATAATTAAAAGTGATTTATTTACCACTATTACAATAATACAGTATTCTGTATCTGTTTATATATTTAGCTTTACCAATGAGTTGCATACATTCTAATGTTATTATGCTGCTGTTTAGCAACCTTTCATTTCAATTTGAAGAACTCTCTTTAGCATTTCTTGTAAGGCAGTTCTTGGGGTGATGAATTCCCTCAGCTTTTGTTTACTTGAGAAAATCTTTATCTCTTTTTCATTTTTGAAGGACACTTTTGTGTGGGATAGTATTCTTTGTTGGCAGTTTTTTCCTTCAGCATTTTGAATATATCATTTCACTCTTTTTTGGCCTGTAAGGTTTCTGCTGAAAAGTATGTTCATAGCCTAAGGAGTTTCCTTGTGTGTGACAAGTCACTTTTCCTCGGCTGCTTTCAAAATCCTCTCTGTCTTTGATTTTTGACAACTTGATTTTAATGTGCCTCAGTATGGATTTCTTTGGGTTCATTTTTTTGTTGTCTTTTGGGCTTTTTTGAATCTGGATGTCCATTTCCTTCTGAAGAATTGGGATATTTTCAGCTATTTTTAAAAATGGACTTCTGGGGACGCCTGGATGGCTCAGTTGGTTAAGCGGCTGCCTTCGGCTCAGGTCATGATCCCAGCGTCCTGGGATCGAGTCCCACATCGGGCTCCTTGCTCAGCAGGGAGCCTGCTCCTCCCTCTGCCTCTGCCTGTCTCTCTGTCTGCCTGTGCTCGCTCTCTCCCTCTCTCTAACTAATAAATAAAAAAAAATCATAAAAAAATTTTAAAAAATGGACTTTCTGGGTTCTTTCCATAACTTGGCTATATTCTTTCTTTCTCTTCTTTTTCTGGAACACCCATAATGTATATATTGGTCTACTTAATGGTTTCTCATAAATTCCTTAAGCTTTCATCATTATTTTTCATTCTTTCATCTTATTATTCCACTGACTAAATTATTTTCAATGACTTTTGTTTGAGTTTTCTGTTTCTTTCTTCTGCTTGATCTAGTCTGCTGTTGAGCCCTATTAGCAAAATTTTCAGTGTAGTTATTTTGGTTTGGGGCTCCATGATTTCTGTTTAGTACTTTTTATATTTGCTGAAATTCTCACTTTGCGCATTGTTTTCTTGACCTCCATGCACATCTTTATGACAATTATTTTGAATTCTTCCAGGTAAATTATGTAACTCCATTTCGTTAGGGTCAGCTTTATCATGTTCCTTTGTTTAAAACATCTTTTCCTCATCCTTCATTTTCTTTCACTCTGTGTTGATATCTGCACATTGGACAAAGCAAATACCTCTGCTAGTCTTCACAGACTGGCCTCATAGAGGAGAAGATTCCCACCAATCAGCCTGGCCAGAGTTCTGGAGGCTTCTAGCAACTTTTTCCTTCCCCAGGGAGAAGAAAACAACTTTGCTTTTTAAAAGCATTCACTCTTTGCTGAGCCAGGGACTTTGGAGCTATGGTATCTATCAGTTTACACTACTACCTCCATTTCCCCTAGATGGCTAAACTGCACCCATCAGAGCTCCACATTTGGCAATATAGAAGCAAGACTTCTAGAGAGCTTCTTAAGAAAAGCTGAGGTACTGGATGCAGAAACGTATCTCCTCCTTCCCCTGGTAGAATCTGGGTGCTAGGGGGTCTCTTCTCAATCATATAGCATTGTGCTAGATGCAGGGACTCCGGCAAGAGGGTGTCCCAAGTCTTGCTCCTGGCCTTAGTGAATATGGTTTTATGTTCACCTGGGGTTACAGGAGACTTTCAATTAGTTTCTGGATTTCTAACAGAAAAGAATTTGTTCATAAATTATTGCTGAATTGGTGTGTTTATGAGGGAGAGGAGGGCAGAGGGCTTCCTATTCCATCATCTTAGTTACAATAATCTGGATGTTAGTCTTCTGTTTATCTATTTACTCAGCATCAGAAAATGCTTATAGTTTCCTGTCTTTCTCCCTCTTTTCAGACACAGTAGCACAAGAGACAAACAGTCTCTGTTCCTGCTGAGATATTGCTAATAAGCACTAGTCCTCAGCTCCATAGGATGCAGAATGAGTCAATACAGCTGCAGGCTTTAGGACAGTAGGCAGATGTGACCAGCTTTCTCTCACTTTTCCTCTGGCCTCTTTTCTCCAAATGGTAAGACCCTCAGGGCCGTAGGCTAGCAAGTCCATATTGGCAGCTCACCCCTCCAGGGGTCCCAGGGTCAGGAAACCTCCAAGTTCAGCATCTCACAAGTACTGAGAAGAGGTGGGCACAACTCTGTGTTCTCTACCCTTTGAAGAACTTCTTAAAGACCTTCAGAAGCAGAATAGAGGCCTTATTCCCTCTCCTTCCTCCTATTTCCATCTTCCTCCTGTCCTTTTACCACCTCAGTCATGGTCTGAGGAAACAGAAAGATTAGCAGTTACTGCTACAGAAAGACCAACATGAGGGTTCCAATATTGGGGCCATGTTGCTGTTCAGAAACCAACAGCCATTTGCAGGAGCATTTTTGATGTTTTCAAAGTCATTTCCTGACTATTTTTTACTCAAATCCCATTTAGAGATGAAGAAACTGAGGCAAAGAAAGAAGAGGATCCCTGAGTGAACAGCTGAAGTGGGGCCAGAGCCCTGGTCTCTCTGGAGGCAAAGAAAGAAGAGGATCCCTGAGTGAACAGCTGAGGTGGGGCCAGAGCCCTGGTCTCTTGCCTCTTTGAGCTCTTTCCATACTAGGTGGGCCCCATAAGTTTGGAATAAAAGATTCAGAAGATTGTGACAAGCATGTCTACCACCCCTTAAGTAATCAGCTTGAACTTCCTTGGAGACCCAGGGAACTCAGGACCTCATTCTAAGCAAAGGACTAGCCAGGATGCTGAAGGGGAAGGGCAATGTCTTCATCCTGGTCTTGTCACTCAAGCTCAAGATTGCTGGATAGCATACTTCCTGGGCTTCACCCACTGGCCATGTGTGAAGAATGATCCCGAAGAAAAGGGCACCCAGGGGGTCAGGAGAAGAGCTGGGGTGAGAAACCAGACCCTTTCCTTCCCTGGGCCACTCAGGGCACTTATGCATTCTGCCCTTCTTGGTTACCTTTCTGAGCTTCACCTTCCGCATTTGTAAAGTAAATATAACACTTTCATCACTGCCTTATAGAGGCTGTTAGAAGGCTGAGAGTTGATAGGGTTAAGTGGGTCATTTTTAATCTATGAAGTAGTATCTGCATCTGACTTGACTACTCGATCCCATTCATGGAACAGTTACTGGGAGACAGGTGCCAAGTTAGGTACTGTATGTGAATCATCTCCAGCTAGACCTCAGAGGACAAGTGACTTATTCAGGGACATTCAGCTGTTCAGTAGCAGAAATGAGATGAAAGCGTTTTCTGATCATTCCCAAAGGCCTGAGACTGAGCTGGAGGTCATATTGCTGTGTGCATAACATTGTTAAAATTAACAAATAAAAAATACTCCAGTTAAGTCTGAATTCCAGACAAATAATAAACAATTTTTAGTGTAAGTATATACATCGAGATATTTGGCACACAGTTATACCAAAAATTTTTTTGTTTATCTAAAATTCAAATTTAGGTGGGTATCCTGTATTTTATTCAGCAACCATATGTGTATATGGAATTGGCATTGCAGGAGCAGCAGGTAGGCCAACTATCTGTATATTCACTTTGAAGCAAGGGAGTCAGTAGGCCATATGCCAGGGAGAGAACTAATCTTTTCACCAAAGCAAGTCTCTACTGCTATTCTCAGCTTGGGACTACCATAAACATATACAAACATGATACTTTGGCCTGATGAAAAATCCTAACCTAGACTTAGGACCCTTCTTTTTCCTTTCCTAATTGTTCCCAAGACCCTGTTTTTCTCCATTGGGACCCCTTTGGGGGGTATTTAAAAATATTATATCAAGGATAAAAAGGATATTCTAAAAATAGGTAAAGGTTTAAATTTAAAACTTTAAAGGTTTGGGGCGCCTGGGTGGCTCAGTGGGTTAAAAGCCTCTGCCTTCAGCTCAGGTCATAATCCCAGGGTCCTGGGATCAAGCCCCGCATGGGGCTCTCTGCTCAGTGGGGAGCCTGCTTCCTCCTCCTCTCTCTCTTTCTCTCTGCCTCTCTGCCTACTTGTGATCTCTCTGTCAAATAAATAAATTAATTAAAATCTTAAAAAAAATTTAAAAACTTTAAAGTTTTAAATTTTAAAATGGACTAGGATTTTTAAAAAGGGTTGCAACATGCTTCTGGCCAAGATGAAGTAACAGGGACTGAATTCACTCTCCTTCCTAAATAATCAACAGATACTATATTTTTGAAAAACCAATATTTTTCAAGATGCTGGGCATCAGGTAATAAAAGATAAAGATAGGAAACAAATGAAGTGAGTGCTACCGCTGTCCCAGCTTGTTGCCTAGAGAGGGATGCCAGACTGTGGGGCAGGGAGGAAAAAATCCAGTAAAGAGCTTGGTGTTTTTTCAAAGGTGAGGAAATAGCTGGGAATCCAGGAATGTCAGTGGGGTTAAATGTCATAGGGCAGGGTATTTGAGAGCTGAACAGACAGGGTGGTCCAAGGATCTGCCAAAGGCCTCCATTGGGTATTCAGGAGAATATTGATCAATGCATGCATGTGAGGGGCTACCTGAGGCTTAGGAAAGAACCATCCAAAAACAGAAGAAACAGTGCCTGGCACTTACACAACTCTGGGGATTATGCTTGCTTCTATCTGCCAATCTGGAAAATTTCATTCACAGGGCATTGGGTAGAGCATGCATGTTCTTTATCAGTATTGGGAAATACTTTGCTCTAGGCTGACAACTGCTCCAGTCCTGCCTCACAAATCATAAAAAGCAAGTCAGAAAAGTTTGAACTATTCCCAAGTACCTTAACTGCATCCCATAGCAGAGTTCAAGAATATTTATAAGACAAAAATATCCAGCACCTAATAAGGTAAAATTCACAATGTTTGGCATCCAATAGAAAATTCCCAAGCATGCAAAAAAGCAGGAAAATATAGCTCATATTGAGGGGATAAATCGATCATTTAATACCAATCCAGAACTGAAGTGGATGTTAGAATGAGTACAGTAGAAAAGTAAAAAAATTATTTTAACTGTATTCCATATGTTCAAAAAGTTAAATAAAGACATGTGAGATATAAAAAAGATTAACATTGAACTTCTAGAGATTAAAAACTACAATGTCTGAGATGAAAAATAAATTAGATGAAAATAATGGAAGATTAAATAATGTAGGGAAAAAAGATTAGCAAACTTGAAGACATTGTAATAGAAACTGTCCAAATGAAACACAAAGAGAAAAGAGGATATAAATGAAGAACAGAGCATTACTGAGCTGTAGGACAATTTCAAAGGCTTAATATATGTGTAATTACAGTCCCTGTAAAATGGTAAGGAGCAGAAAACATATTTGAAGAAATAAAGGCTAAAAAAATTCCTAGATATAATGGATATTATAAGCCCAGAGATTCAAAAATTTCAGTAAAATTCAAGCACAAGAGACAAAAAGAAACTATACCAAGACAATGTTATAATCAAATTTCTCCAAACCTGTGATAAAGACCAAAAATACCTTAAAAGCAACAAGAGGAAAAAGTTATGTTATGTATAGAGGAACAAAAATAAAGATTATAACAGATTTCTTGTGAGAAACAACACAAACAAGAAGGTTGTAGATCAATATCTTTAAAGTACTGGATGAAAACAAATAAAATACTTGTTGACCTCACCTTCTGTACCCAGTGAAATTATATTTCAAAAATGAAAGTGAAGTGAAGACTTTGTCAGACATACAAAAGCTAAAAGAATTCATCAGCAGCAGGTCTGCAATACAAGAGATATATAAGATTTTATTTATTTATTTGACAGAGAGACACAGCGAGAGGGGGAACACAAGCAGGGGGAGTAGGAGAGGGAGAAGCAGGCTTCCTGCTGAGCAGGGAGCCCAAAGCGGGGCTCAATCCCAGGACTCTGGGATCATGACCTGAATCGAAGGCAGATGTTTCATGACTGAGCCACCCAGGTGCCCACAATACAAGAAATATTAATGGAAGTCCTTCAGACAGAAGAAAATGGTACCAGATCAAATATGGATCTACACAAAGGATTGAAGAGCACTGGAAATGGTAACTACATGGGTAAATATATGATTATTATTATTATTATTTAAATTTCTTTAAAAGATAATTAACTATTTAATAAAAATATTGACAATTAAGTGTGGAGTTTATAACATAAGTAAAAGTAAGTCATATGATAATAGCACAAAAGAGAAGAGAAGAGAAATGGAGGTATACTGCTATGACATTCTCATAACATGTGAAGTGGTGTAGTATTACTTAAGATTATTAACTAATATTATTTAAAGGCAGATCATGATAATAATGCACACTGTAAATCTTGAATCAACCACTAAAATAATGAAATAAAAATGATACCTTAAAAATGAAGAAAGGTGGGACGCCTGGGTGGCTCAGTTGGTTGAGTGGCTGCCTTCGGCTCAGGTCATGATCCCAGCGTCCTGGGATCGAGTCCCACATCGGGCTCCTTGCTCGGCAGGGAGCCTGCTTC
>RCUC01017531.1:0-28305 GCA_003697995.1 Taxidea taxus jeffersonii
AATGGAATACTATGCAGCCATCAAAAGAAATGAAATCTTGCCATTTGAGACAACATGGATGGAACTAGAGGATATTATGCTTAGTAAAATAAGTCAATCGGAGAAAGACAACTATCATATGATCTCCCTGATATGAGGAAGTGAAGATGCAATGGGGTTGCAGCTTGTAGGGTAGGAAAAGAATCAATGAAATAAGATGGGATTGGGAGGGAGACAAATGAAAAGAAACTCTTAATGTCACAAAACCAACTGAGGGAGGTTGGGGGGATGGGTGTAAGGAGAGGTGGTGGAGTTATGGACATTGGAGAGGGCATGTGCTATGCTGAGTGCTGTGAAGTGTGTAAACCTGGCGATTCACAGACCTGTACCCCTGGGGCTAATAATACATTATATGTTTACAAAAAATTTTAAAACAATTTTTAAAAAGGCAAAGAAAACAATGAGGAATGAATGGAGGGAATGAGGATAAAAAGTCTTAACAAATACAGATTACTGATAATGAGAAACTATAAAGAGAAACAAATGGAAATACTGAGACTGCAAGCACAATAATTAAAATGAAAAAGAAAAAGGAATCTTAACTAGAGGTTTTCAATAACATAATTGAGCAGACAGAAGACTCAGTGAAGTTAAATACAAGTGAATTAAACATATCCAGTCTTAAGAACAAAATAGTGGATAGTGGGAATACCAGAAGGAGATAAGAAAGAGAAGGGGCAAGAATTTCCTGCTAGCACATCTCCAAAGGCAAGAGAAGGCAATGGCACTACTGGGACTTCATAAGGGTAAAAAGCTTTTGTACAGCAAAGGAAATAGCTGATAAAACCAAAAGACAATCTACAGAATGGGAGAAGATATTTGCAAATTACTTATCAGATAGAGGGCTAGTATCCAAAAATCTATAAAGAACTTATCAAACTCAACACCCTAAAAACAAATAATCCAGTTAAGAAATGGGCTGAAGGGGTGCCTGGGTGGCTCAGTGGGTTAAAGCCTCTGCCTTCAGCTCAGGTCATGATCCCAGGGTCCTGGGATCGAGCCCCGCATCAGGCTCTCTGCTCAGTAGGAAGCCTGCTTCCCCTCCTCTCTCTCTCTGCCTGTCTGTCTGCCTACTTGTGATCTCTGTCAAATAAATAAATAAAATCTTTAAAAAAATAAAAATAAAAAAAATAGAAATGTGCAGAAGACATTAACAGACATTTCTGCAAAGAAGACAAGCAAATGGCCAACAGACACATGAAAAAATGTTCCACATCATTTGGCATCAGGGAAATACAAGTCAAAACCACAGTGAGATACCACCTCACATCAGTCAGAATGGCTAAAATTAATAAATCAGTAAATAAAAAATGTTGGCAAGGATGAAGAGAAAGGGATACCCTCTTACACCCTTGTTGGGAATGCATGCTGGTACAGCCACTCTGGAACACAGAATGGAGTTTCCTCAAAAGTTAAAAATAGAATTGCCCTACAACCCAGCAATGTCACTACTAGGTATTTGCCCAAAGGATACGAATATAATGATCAGAAGGGGCAACTGCACCCTAATGTTTATAGCAGCAATGTCCACAGTAGCCAAACTATCAAAAAAGCCCAGATGTCCATCAATAGATGAATGAATAAAGAAGAGGTGGTATAAGGAGGAGCAAGATGGAAGAGGAATAGGAGACCTATATATCATCAGGTCCCAGGAATTCAGCTAGATAGTTATCAAACCATTCTGAACACCTACAAACTCAACAGGAGATAGAAGAGAAGAACAGCAATTCTATGAACATAAAATTGACCATTTCCCAGAAGCTAGGATGTGCAGAGAAGTGAATCCGAGGTGATATACAGGAAGAGAAACTGCAGGGGGTGGAACCAGCTCCCAGCAAGCAGTAGAGCAGTGGAGCACAAAATCAGAACTTTTATAAATCTGCTCCACTGAGGTACATCACTCCAGAGCTAAGTGGGGGTGGAGCCCTTGTGGTGATAGTGTGATCTAGGACCTGCAGGGGCACAAAAAAACTGGGGGTGTCTGAGTGTGGCAGAATTCCCATGTATCAGAGCGGGGAAGCAGGCTGCAGAGACAGAGCTGAGGAGTGGGCTCTCAGCTCGGGATTACCTTAAACTGATATCCAAGGCACAGTCATACCACTGCTCTTTGAGCATGGACCCCACAGTGGCAGATCAGGGAAAACCCCTCCTTCTTCCTCTGGGAGGAGTGGTGCGGGTGTGTGCTGCAGGAATCTGTTGGGTTTGGAGACTCCAAACAGGGCTGTGCGCCAGAGATAGAAATGCTTGGTCACAGGCTGAGTGAGAATGGAGTACAGCCAGAGACCAGGGAGAAGAGAGAGAATGATTGCTTTTCTCTGATACTGCACTGAGGAGTAGGGCCCTGAGAATTAAAAGAACTAAAATCTAACAAAGTTGAAATTTAAAAAGCTATTAATAAGGACTTAGTGGACTAAACTCTCCAAACAAAATACATACTGTGAATGGATAAAAAGCAAGACCTACATATCTCACTTTAGATGTAAGGACACACATATACTGAAAGTGAAGGGAGATGGAAAACAATATTCCATGTAAATGGAAACCAAAACAAAGCTGGGGTAGTATACTCATATCAAACAAAGTAGACTTTAAAACAAAGACTGTAACAAAAGAAAGAGTGGCACTATATAATGATAAATGGGGTCAATACAGCAAGAAGATAAAACATTTATAAACACAGATGTATCTAACATAAGAGCATCAAATATATAAAACAAATATTAACAGACCTAAAGGGAGAAAATGACAGCATTACAGTAATATTAGAAGACTTGAACATTCAACTTACATGAATGGATAGATTATTCAGACAGAAAGCCAACAAGGAAACATTGGCCTTAAACAACACGTTAGACCACATGGACTTAACATATACAGAGAACATTCTTTCCAAAAGCAGCGGAATACAGAATCTTCTTAAGTGTGCATCACATTGCAACAACATAGATGTTGTTGAAATATCCTGAAGCATTTCATATTCGAAATAACTTGAAGATATTATGTTAAGTGAAATAACTCAGACAGAGAAAGATAAATAATGCACAATTTCACTCATATGTGGAACAAAAAAAAAACAAAACAAATAAAACAAAATCCAGACTCACGGATACAGAGAACAAATTGGTGATTGCTAGAGGGGAAAGGAGTTGGTAGGGACTGTGGGATGGGTTAAAGGGATTAAGAAGTACAACATTCCAGTTACAAAATAAGTATGTCATGACAGTGTAATGTACAGTATAGAAAATATAGTCAATAACATTCCATTAACTTTGTCAGTGGCAGATGGTAACTAGACGTATTGTGATGACCATTTCACAACAGATACAAATGTCAAATTACTATGTTTTATACCTGAACTCACATAATATTATATGTTAATTATATCTCAAAAATTAAACAAATACTGTGAAACAGGTAATTTAGTTGAAATAATAAAGCTTTTCTTAATACACAGGAAGCACAAATGCACACACACATACACACACGTACATCTATCATCTAAATTGTTTACTGATCACCGTGAAGTATGCATGCTCTTTATAGTTTTAAAATACCACATGGGACTTATAAAAATCTTGAATTATTTGTTTGGTCTCAAAATCAGAGGTTTGTGCCAGATCACGTGATATGTTTCCATTTTAGATCCCACACCAAAATTGCAAAGAGAATCATGATTCCTCAATTCAGAAAATTCTGGTTTTTAATTTCAAGAAAGCTGAGAAACACGTAACTAGCAAACTAACATGAACAGAAACATGATGATTGAATGCAATAGATGATCCTGGATTCAATCCTGGATTGCCAAACAAATGCTATAAATTATGTGATGGGGACAATTTATATAGCTCATATATGGACTGTAAATTTGATATTATATCAATTTGAAATTTTCTAACATTTTCATTGTGGTTTGGCTATACAATAGAACCTCCTAGAACTTAGAAAATGTGCAGTGAATTGTTTAGGAATAAAGGATCATGATATTCACAACTTACTCTCAAGTAACGTGTTAGAGACTCAGAGAAACAATGCTTTATACACATTCACACACACACACACACACACACACACACACGGGAAGGAATTTGTTAAAAAAAAAAAAAAAACTGGCTCATACCATCACACTATTATGTAGGCTGAGAAGTCCCATAATCTGCTGTCTGCAAGTTGGAGACCCAAGAAACCTGGTAGTGTTATAGCATGAGTCTGAAGGTCTATAAACGAGATGAGCCAGTAATGTCAATTCTAGTCCAAGGGCAGAAGAATAACCAATGTCCCAGCTCAAGTAGGCAGGCAGGAAGAAAAAGGAGTGAATTCCTTCTTCCTCTGCCTGTTCTTTCTATTCAAACACTTAAAAGATTGTATGGTGGCCACCCACATTTGGGAGAGCAATCTACTGAGCCTACCAATTGAATAGCTAATCTCATCTGGAAACACCTTTACATACACAACTAGAAATAATGTTTAATCTGGGTACTCCTTGGCCTAGTCAAATTGACACAAAATTAACCATCATAAATGGTTAGCAAAAGTAATAATAATAATAATAATTATTATTATATGTGATAGAAATTATGGTATACATAGTGAATAGTGTGGAGCTTCACCCAGGCCTTGTCTTCAGAGTTGAGGTATTCCTCCCCCAGCTGTCAGGAATATGAACTGCCAATTCACACAGCAGTGTAGATCACAGAAAATTATACTTAGCAGCAGGCAAATGCTTGTCCAAGATTAGATATTTCTCAGGAAGCATCACTTGGCCAATGACTGGTTAACATGGTGATAAAAATGGCCTGGATTCCCTCCCTTAATTTATGACAGTGCTAAAGGCCCAGCTAGCTCTGTAACTCTTTATAATATCACTTGATACTTCAGCTGCAATGGCACTGTGGGTCACTTTGTCCCTCTACCCAGGCTTTCCCTCTCTACTTCCTCACTGAAGCACCTTCCTAATAGGGGTATCTGCCCCAATGCATGCCCTAACAAATTTTGTGCCCATAATTATCATTATATTTGGCCTTTGGTGAACTATCTCTAAGACAATTAGTACCAATGTGGTCCTAGGAAGCAAACTCCAAACAGAGATTGTAAGGATATGTTACTTGCTATTCAGCAGGCAAATGGATACAAACACTACTAGTAGGTAGAATATGGTTATTATAGTTAACACCTGACATATTGTAAAAGTACAATTGTTAAAATCTTTACCAATGATGGGCATAAATTGTGTATTGGTATTCTACCTGACAGGTAGAATATCCCTGCTGCTTAAGAGATGTGAGGAAAAATTTCTATAAATTTTATAGAATTGAGTGGCTCCTGCCATGCCCTGGAAAAAGGTAATAATAGGCTTAGAGAGATGAATCACCAATTCAAGGAAAAATATGAAAAATCAGAGGATATCTTTGACAATATTTAAGGATAGCTTAGTTGATTGCAGACAAAGAACAGATAGAACAGAGGACTAGGCTCTGGACTTGATTCTATGAGTCATGGAACTTCAAAGGTTGAATTCTCTGTATCATCATGTTTGTTATACCAAAGTCAGGTCCCTAAAAGGAAAGATGGGAGTACCAAGAGAACCTACAAATAGAAATGAGTGTACCCCATCTCTTAATTTAAGAATATGCAAACACCTCAAATGTCCTAGGCACTCCTAGGCACTCCCCTAACCATGTCCTTTCCTGGAAACCATGATATAATAAGAGTCAAATTCCAACATAACTTATCTAGAAATGTGCTTTTTTAAAAGATTTTATTTATTTATTTGACAGAGAGAGAGACAGCGGGAGAGAGAGAGGAAATACAAGGAGTGGGAGTGGGAGAGGGAGAAGCAGGATTCTTGCCAACTAGGGAGCCCAGTGCAGGGCTTGACCCCAGGACCCTGGGATCAGGACCTGAGTAGAAGGCAGACTCTTAATGACTGAGCTACCCAGGTGTCCCTAGAAATGTGCTTGGTTTGTGAAGAGAAAAAAGAGTATATGTTGAAGGAGCTGGCTGATATATACTGGAAAGAGCAAGAAGAATGTCTATGGAGTACATGATGAGGATTTCAGATCAAGAGGGCAGAGCATAAGATTGGTTAAGGCACAAATTGTAGATATGTAAACACTCT
Organism: Taxidea taxus jeffersonii; assembly: GCA_003697995.1. Taxonomy (NCBI): domain Eukaryota; kingdom Metazoa; phylum Chordata; class Mammalia; order Carnivora; family Mustelidae; genus Taxidea; species Taxidea taxus. The sequence goes on from RCUC01017531.1 coordinate 6,155, forward strand.
CTCATGATACAGGATTTTAACTGCCTAGCAAGGACTCCAAGTCCAGGTATTAACATGCTGCATATGGCTTCTGGAATCTTGGAAAAAGTGAAGGAACACAATAAACAAAGTAGAAATTCCTGAAATGCTGTGATACACAGTGGGTTGCTAGAGCAAAAGTTTCAAAGAGGGCATGCTAGATGAATATCCTAATGCTGGAAAAACCACCAGGTGACTATACTCTAAGGGAAAGCCTGGAGTATAATCCATTTACCAAAGAGATAAAGAGTGTACCAGTATGGGGGCAAAGCCACTACTGAGAAGTTCAGTATTGGCTATTCTCTGTAAGGTAGGGATGACAGTAGAAGATTCTGTTACAAAACTAGGCCCCTGATAACAATGGTGAAGGTAGGATTACAAGAAATCAGAGGCCAGGATGAGGTTCTTATCTGTCACAGTTAGGCACAATTATAGCAATGAATAACAAAGTCAAACTGGCTGCCAACAAAGCTAAGAAAATATTCTATAAACTATGACATTTGTAGTCTGAAGATACATAGCAACCAACAAGATTATCAGTAAACGCCCACAATCAAAAGAAATCTAAGGTGGATTATCAGGAGGCTGAGGAAAACTATCCTTTCCAAAAGTCATAGTCCCGTGCAGTTTTTGGGACTAAACCAATTCTCAGATGTGGTACTTATTGATGATAGAGATAGAGAGATGATGATGATAGAGAGACATTGTCCCCATGTAAAATGAACTTGCACCACCTTAAGTGGATTTATTAGCAATTTCCCCAGTCCTTCCCTAATGCTACCTATGGCCATGTAGTAAGGTCAAGCAGTGGGGAAAGGAAGATACTAAGATCTTTCAAGGATAGTTGGAAACAGGATGATACACAGGGTCCAAAAGTGCCACCATCGGACAATTCTGTCTTATCTATCGCTGCCTACTAAATCACCAAAGAACTCAATGGCTTAAAACAATAATCATTCATTATCTCATTGTTTCTCTGGCTTAAGAATTTATAGGAAGCTTAGGTGAGTGGTTTGGCTCAGGGTTTCCCCTGAGGTTTCAGTTAAGAGATTAGCAAGGGATGCAGTCATTTCAAGGCATAACTGGATCTGAAGGATTCCCTTCTAAGGTGAGTAACTCATATGACTGGCACATTGTTGCTGGGTGTTTCTGGAAGGCCTCAAATAGTTCTCATAGAGATCTATCCCAGGACTGCTTGAGTGTCCTTATGCCATACTTGGTGGCTTTATCCAGAGTGAGTGATCCAAGTGAGCAAGGTGTGAATGTCTTTATGACCCAGGCTCAGAAGTCACACACCATCACTTCTGCCACATTCTTTTTGTTCAAAGCAGTTCACTAAGTCCAATATTCAAACGGAAAGGAACCATATTGTAACTTTTGAAAAATCTTAAAACAATAAATGGACATTATTTTTTTAAATGTCACAGCCCATTTAGAATATGGCATTATGGGAGCTAGATAATTAAAGGAGTCCATGGGCCCTGTTGATGGTTATTTTCCCAGTTTTAAAATGTATAACTGAAATGTATTTACTTGATAATTGGGAGAAATCTTATATCAGTTCCTTGATACGTGAGGTAAGACATTTTATAGTGAGAATGGTGAAGTGAGAATGTCTAATATGATCAACCATATCAGACAATATGATTATTCAAAAATACCTCATTCTAGGGGAAAAAGTTAAAACTAGTGGCACACTCAAATACAACCTAATAGATATACCCCCTACAAACACTGGACTAATTATAAATTAAAGCAAATAGGAAACCAATTGCATCTGTTGGACTGACATGGCATCTTTGCTAAAGAAATTTAGCACAGACTCTGGTAGGCATTGTGGGCTCCTACTCTGGTGAATACATTCTTTTCCATCCCTATCAAAAAGGCACATCAGAAGCAGTTCATATTCAGTTGAGACTTGCATAAGTTTACATTAACATCCTTGCCCCGAGTTTTAGGTAACTGGGCTTCCTTCCTTAAGTAACACTATATAGATTAAAGGGACTCGGACCATTTAAGCATTCTGTAAGTCACTGCATTAGTCCAATTTATCAGGCATCACTTACCCCAGGTATGTTTTTCCAAGGTCAAGTTCTGTAGAATGCCATTTCTGGAAATCAAATAATCTGAATTTTCAGATAGTAGTGAATTTTGAGGATCTGCAGGCAGGAAAGGAATAACCATAGTCAATCTGAAAATCCTGGTACCCAGAGGTTCAAGCATTTTTAGCAGATGACACAATAAGAAACTCACTGGACATTTAAGCTATGATTCCTGCCTAAATACTTCTGGCTCTTTTGCTAAAAGACAGTAGTCATAGTACTGGCAAGAGAAATCACCATGATAATCAGGAAGGGAAAGGATTGCTGCTACATCAGTGTGTACAAGTAATTGTGTAGTACTCAGGTGATTTTTCTGGCAGTCTCCTGATGTTTCCATGATGAATTTTAAAAGTAAATAGATGGAGGAGACAAGATGGTGGAGAAGTAGGAGGCACTGTTTCAACCTGTCCCCTAAAGTGAGCTGATTACCTACCAAAGAACTCTGATCACCCATGAAATCAGCCTGAGATTAGAATTATACACTTCTGGATCTCTACGGGGGCAGAAGACACCAGTGGACAGTGTTCCAGGGTGCACCTTGCCAGCACCACGGTTGATACATTCTGCTACACATCCACTCAGCCATCTCTCACCAAAATGACTAGGAGGAGGAATGCCCAACAGAAGAAAAATTCAGAGACTGGGCCCTCTCCATCAGAGCTACTGGATATGGACATAGACAGTATGACGGAAAGGGAATTCAGGCTAATTATCCAGGCAATAGCTAGGTTGGAGAAAGCCTTTGATGACAAAATGGAATTGATTAGGGCAGAAGTGAAAGCCACCAGGGATGATGTTAACAATGCTTTCAATGATTTCCAGTCTAAACTAAATTCTCTAAAAGCTGGGATAACTGAGGCAGAAGATAGAATTAGTGATCTGGAGGACAAACAGATAGAGAAAAAGGATCAGGAGGAAGCCTGGAACAAACAGCTTAGAAGCCATGAAAACAGAATTAGGGAAATAAATTATTTTATTTATTTATAAATATTATATTATAATATAATATATATTTTATATATCAGCATCAGAATTATTGGAATCCCTGAGGGGGAGGAGAAATAAATAAGACTAGAAGATAGAGTTGAACAAATTCTACATGAAAATTTTCCCAGTTGGGTGAATGGAACTAGCATTCATGTAGTAGAGGCAGAAAGGACTACCCCCAAGATCATAGACTCTAGAAAGACCTCGAGACACCTGATTGTGAAAATGATGAATCGTCATTTTAGACAGGAGCTCTTGAAAGCAGCTAAGGGGAAGAAATCCCTTATGTACAGAGGAAAGCCCATCAGAATAATGTCAGACCTGTCCACAGAAACCTGGCAAGCCAGAAAGGGCTGTCAAGATGTATTCAGGGCACTAAATGAGAAGAATGTGCAGCCAAGAATACTTTATCCAGCAAGACTGACATTCAAAATGGATGGAGAGATAAAGAGCTTCCAAGACTGGCAAGGTTTAAAAGAGTATATGACCACCAAGCCAACACTGCAAGAAATATTAAGGGGGGTTCTATAAAGAGGAAAAAACTCAAGAATATCATTGAACAGAAATATATGGAGACTATAGAAACAAAGACTTCACAGGTAACATGATGTCAGTAAAAACATATCTCTCAATAATCACTCTCAATGTGAATAGCCTAAATGCGCCAATAAAACGGCACAGGGTTGTGATTGGATAAAAGGACAGGACCATCCATATGTTGCTACAAGAGACCCATTTTGAACCTAAGGATACATCCAGACTAAAAGTGAAGGGATGGAGAAGCATTTTTCATTCCAATGGGCCTCAAAAGAAGGCTGGGGTAGCGATTCTCATATCAGATAAATTAGATTTTAAACTAAAGACTGTAGTCAGAGATACAAAGAACACTACATAATTCTTAAAGGGACTATCCACCAAGAAGATCTAACAATTGTAAATATTTATGCCCCGAATATGGGAGCAGCCAATTACATAAGAAAACTGTTAATCAAGATAAAGAGTCATATTGATATGAATACATTAATAGAAGGGGATCTTAACACACCACTCTCAGTAATAGACAGATCAACCAAGCAGAAAATCAATAAAGAAATAAGAGAATTGAATGACACATTGGGCCAGATAGACCTCATAGATATATACAGAACATTCCACCCTAAAACAACAGAATACTCATTCTTCTCTTGTGCACATGGAACCTTCTCCAGAATAGACCAATTACTGGGTCACACATGAGGGCTCAACTGATAGCAAAAGACAGATTATTCCCTGCATATTCTCAGACCAAAATGCTTTGAAACAGGAGCTCAACCACAAGGAAAAGTTTGGAAGGAATTCAAACTATTGGAAGCTAAAGATCACCTTGCTTAAGAATGCTTGTATCAACCAGGAAATCAAAGAACTTAGACAATTCATGGAAACCAATGAGAATGAAGACACTTCAGTCCAAAACCTATGGGATATGGCAAAGGTGGTCCTAAGGGGGAAATACAAAGCCATCCAAGCCTCCTTCAAAAAAATTGAAAAATCCAGAATACACCAGCTGTCTCTACACCTTAAAGAACTGGAGAATCACCAACAAATTAAGCCAACCCCAAATACAAGAAGGGAAAAAATCAAGGTTAGAGCACAGATCAATGAGATAGAAACTAGAGATACAGTAGAAGGAATCAATGAAACACGAAGCTGATTTTTTGAAAGAATCAATAAAATCAATAAACCATTGGCAAGGGGCACCTGGGTGGCTCAGTGGATTAAAGCCTCTGCCTTCAGCTCAGGTCATGGTCCCAGGGTCCTGGGATTGAGCCCCCCATCAGGCTCTCTGCTCAGCAGGGAGCCTGCTTCCCTTCCTCTCTCTCTGCCTGCCTCTCTGCCTACTTGTGATCTCTGTCTGTCAAATAAATAAATAAATAAATCTATCTTTAAAAAAAATAAAATAAACCATTGGCCAAACTAATTCAAAAGAAAAAAGAGAAGGCCCAATTTAATAAAATTATGAATGAAAAGGGAGAGATCACATCTAACACCAAGGAAATAGAAACAGTCACCAGAAATTATTATTAACTGGGGCGCCTGGGTGGCTCAGTGGGTTAAAGCCTCTGCCTTCAGCTCAGGTCCTGATCTCAGCATCCTGGGATCAAGCCCCACATCCTGAGCAGGGAGCCTGCTTCCTCCTCTCTCTCTGCCTGCCTCTCTGCTTACTTGTGATCTCTGTCAAAAAAATAAATAAAATCTTTAAAAAATGAATTATTATCAAGTTATATGCCAATAAGTAAGCAACCTAGATGAAATGGATGCATTCCTGGAAAACTATACACTTCCAAAATTGAACCAGGAAGAAATAGACAACCTGAATAGACCATTATGTAGTAACAAGATTGAAACAGTGATCAAAAACCTCCCAAAAAACAAGAGCCCAGGACCTGATGGATTCCCTGGGGAATTCTACCATACATTCAAAGAAGAAACAACACCTTTTCTTCTGATGCTGTTTCAAAAAATTGAAGCAGAAGGAAAACTTCCAGACTCTTTTTATGAAGCCAGCATTACCCTGATCCCCAAACCAGGCAAAGACCCCACCAGAAAGCATAATTTCAGACCAATATCCCTGATGAATATAGATGCTAAGATTCTCAACAAGATCCTAGCTAATAGGATCCAACAATATATTAGAAAGATTATCCACTATGACCAGGTTGGATTCATCCTTGGGTTGCAAGGATGGTTCAAAATTCACAAATCAATCAATGTGATAGAACAAATCAATAAGAAAAGAGAGAAGAAACACATAGTCCTCTTAATTGATGCAGAAAAAGCATTTGACAAAATCCAGCATCCGTTCCTGATTAAAATGCTTCAATGTATAGGGATAGAGGGAACATACCTCAACTTCATAAAGTCTATCTATGAAAAACCCACAGCAAATATCCTCAATGGGACAAATCTCACAGCCTTCCTGTTGAGATCAGGAACACTACAAGGATGCCCACTCTCACCACTCTTGTTCAACATAGTATTAGATGTCTTAGCGACAGCAACCGGACAGCAAAGAGAAATAAAAGGTATTCAAATGGGCAAAGAAGAAGTCAAACTCTCTCTCTTCACAGATGACATGACACCTTATATGGAAAATCAAAAAGACTGCACCCCCAAACTACTAGAACTCATACAGCAATTCAGTAATGTGGCAGGATACAAAACCAGTGCACAGAAATCAGTTGCTTTCTTATAAACTAACAATGAAAATATATAGAAAGGGAAATGAGAGAATCGATTCCATTTACTATAACACCAAGAACCATAAGATACCTGGGAATAAACCTAACCAAAGAGGTAAAGGATCTGTACTCAAGGAACTACAGAACACTCATGAAAGAAACTGAAGAAGACACAATGAGATGGAAGACCATTCCATGCTCATGGATTGGAAGAATAAACATTGTTAAAATGTCTATACTGCCTAGAGCAATTTATACTTTCAATGCCATTCCGATCAAGATTTCACAGGCATTTTTCAAAGAGCTGGAGCAAACAATCCTAAAATGTGTATGGAATCAGAAGAGACCCCAAATTGCTAAGGAAATGTTGAAAAAGAAAAAAAAAACTGGGGGAGGGCATCACGTTGCCTGATTTCAAGCTTTACTACGAAGCTATGGTACTGGCACAGAAACAGACACACAGACTAGTGGAACAGAGTAGAGAGTCCAGATATGGACTCTCTATGGTCAACTAATCTTTGACAGAGCAGGAAAAAAATATACAGTGGAACAAAAGACAGTCTCTTCAATAAATGGTGCTGGAAAAATTGGACAGCTATATGTAGAAGAATGAACCTCAACCATTCTCTTACACCATACACAAAGATAAACTGGATAAAAGACCTCAACTTGAGGCAGGAATCCATCAGAATCATAGAGGAGAATGTTAGGCAGTAACCTCTTCGATATCAGCAGAGATCAACAAAACAAAGAGGCAACCCACAGAATGAGAGAAGGTATTCACAAATGACACTACAGACAAAGGGCTGATATCCAAGATCTATAAAGAACCCCTCAAACTCAACACACAGAAAACAGATAATCATGTCAAAAAATGGGCAGAAGACATGAACAGACACTTCTCCAATGAAGACATACAAATGGTTAACAGACACATGAAAAAATGTTCATCACTAGCCATCAGGGTGATTCAAATCAAAACCACATTGAGATAACACCTTACACCAGTTAGAATGGCCAAAATTAACAAGACAGTAAACAACGTGTGTTGGAGAGGATGTGGAGAAAGGGAAACCGTCTTACACTGTTGGTGGGAATGCAAGTTGGTGCAACCACTTCGGAAAACAGTGTGGAGATTCCTTAAGAAATTAAAAATAGAGCTTCCGGGGCACCTGGGTGGCTCAGTGGGTTAAAGCCTCTGCCTTCAGCTCAGGTCATGATCCCAGAGTCCTGGGATCGAGTCCTGCATCAGGCTCTCTGCTCAGCAGGAAGCCTGCTTCCACCTTACCCTCTGCCTGCCTCTCTGCCTACTTGTGATCTCTGTCTAATAAATATAGAAAATCTTTTAAAGAAATAGAGCTTCCCTATGACCCTGCAATTGCACTACTGGGTATTTACCCCAAAGATACAGATGTAGTGAAAAGAAGGGTCATCTATACCCCAATGTTCATAGCAGCAATGGCCACGGTCACCAAACTGTGGAAATAACCAAGATGCCCTTCAACAGATGAATGGATAAGGAAGATGTGGTCCATATACACTATGGAGTATTATGCCTCCATTGGAAAGGATGAATACCCACCTTTTGTATCAACATGGATGGGACTTAAAGAGATTATGCTGAGTGAAATAAGTCTAGCAGAGAGAGTCAATTATCATATGGTTTCACTTATTTGTGGAGCATAAGAAATAACATGGAGGACGTGGGCAGATGAAGAGGAGAAGGGAGTTGGGGGAAATTGGAGGGGGAGATGAACGATGAAAGACTATGGACTCTGAAAAACAATCTGAGGGTTTTGAAGGGGCGAAGGGTGGGAGGTTGGGCGAGCCTGGTGGTGGTTATTATGGAGGGCACATATTGCATGGAGCACTGGGTGTGGTGCATAAATAATGAATTCTGGTACACTGAGAAGAAATTTAAAAAATAAAAAATTTAAAAAATAAATAAAAGTAAATAGACAAGTACAGCAGGTAAGACCTGAAAATGGCATAATAACCAGTGTTTTGCCTTCCTCGAGGATAGTCTAGATTACCAAATGAGGCATGCCTCCTCATAGCAGCAAAAAGAAAATCTAGAACATGTGGAAGGGGAAGATTTATTAGTTATGGGCTCAGGACCAACTACAGGAGTGACGGAGATAGCTCATCCCACTAAACTTCTTATGAATCATATCTCCAGGAATTGTGACTATAGAATTCATAAGGGCTATGCCTGGATGGAGTAAGTTTAAATTGAAAAACAAATGGATCTGTGCAATGCAAGGGCAAAGGGTAGACTATAATAGATGTCATCTGGAGCCCTGCCCAGAGTTACATTGCTAGACTAATATACCATAGCTGTTGTGAGTGTTGGCTTTAATTAATTTCTTATATATATAACCTTTGCCAGAGAATCCCCCTCAGCTGATAGGGGCTAATCTTTCATCTGAGAGGTTATGCCCCTCCATCACCCCTCCCCCTTGCACATCAACAGTGATGAAATAATACAAGGATACACAAAGCTGATCTTTTTGTCTCAAGGTAGAAAAACCCTGTGGTATAATTTCTGTTCCAGAGTTCCCCTATTACCCCTACTTTAGTGGATCTAGTGAACCCCAGATTTTGGGTGAACCTGCATCTTTGATGGGCCTGCTTTTTAAATCTCTTTTTGTAAGTTTTCCCTCAGGAAACTTCTCAGTAAAACACATGTACCTGAAGCCCTGCCTCAGTCTACTTCTGAGGAAAGCAAGATAAGACCAATGGTAATTGTTAGGCATTCAACATTTTTGTCTCTTCATTTGTTTGACTAGCAAAACACGAATGAATGAATGAATGAATGAATGAACTTAACATAGCACTAAAATAGATAAAGGAATGAGTAGAAATGGCTTTTTAGCACTAGAAAAATGCAGGTAGGAACAAATTCATTAGGTAATATCCTCAGGAAAAGTATAAAGTTTTAAAAATCTTAATTACAGAGTCAGGGCAAGAAGTGGAATGACAAACTTATTAGAGTCTAAGAACTTAAGGTCTGTTTATTTAGTGTTAAGTAAGGGGATAACACTTTTTATTCTTCAGTAGTGGACTGGGGGCACTATGATTGCTTTATAAACATGAATCATTAGTCAGGATAACCAAAGACATTTTAAATAATTTATAATAAAGCTATAAATATTTATTGAGTGCTTGATTACATTATTAGGCTTAAAGCACCATATGTAAGTGATTTACATTTTATTATTGATTTTGATTTTTTTCTTTTATTTTTGTCCATTTTTTTTAGAATCTTTCAATTTTGGTAGTTGAAGGGACCCTAATAAAATCTAGCCTCTCATTTTACAGGTAAGGAAGAAAAACCTAGAAAGATAATTTACTATTTAAATTCTAAATCCATATAAATGCCCTATAATCCATTATCCTTCCATGCACATTATATTTGAATAACTCTCTCATATGATCTATATATAATTTTTAACAAGTTCTTCAAATTATACATTTTTATCCATGGTCATCTGCAATTTAATACAGTCTAAGAATTGTCACAGACTCTCTTTCAATAACAAGTATATTGGCCTTTTCAGATCATTGAATTATATAACAATGTAATTTTAGCCAATTGTTTCTCTCACTGAAGATTGGGCCAAAGGTAGTAACAGACATGGCTCTTCCTCAAAGATAGCAGATGCCTAGGATATGGCAGTATTTTGTTTCAGAATGGTAAGAATAATTGTTCACTGAATGATTCATTCAAATTATCTATGAATCATAAAATCAGGAATAAACAACTTTTAGAAATTTTCACTTATTTACCATCAGCCCTTTTGCATCTTTAGGTCTAAGTGATGGAATTATGCTAATTAACAAATTTATGTTGTTTACCAAACACATACTCTGACTTATCATTTAATAAATAATCTGTAGACCTCATTTCTTATGCTAAACTGTTGAGCTATAGAGAGATTTAAACAAATTGACATGTTTGTTTGGAAGACAATAAAGTGGTTTTTTTCTCTTTTTAAATTCATCTTTGTTTCTTAAATATATCAGGCACTCAAACAATGATGCACAAATATTGTGCTATGAATGAAGGATGTAACATAGTTTACCATACATAACATGTGACACAATCATATGAACATATTCAAAGCAGTGAAGAGGATAGAGAAACTGTCCTATACTGAAAACAGAAAAGAATTTTTTTAAAGAGAGAAAGAGAAGAGAAAGAAAAAAATAGACTACACATATTTCATAACAAATAATAGTATCATGTTAGGTGAACCTAGTTCATAGGTACATTAGTTAACTACACTGCATAACAAATAACCACAGACTCAGAGCTTAAAATATAGTCATTTGTTTTCTCACAATTTCTACAGAGCAGAAATTCATGTACTGCTTAGCTCAGGGTCCTACAAGAGTTCAAAGATGTTGGTCAGTCTGTCTTCTCATTTGGTTCTTGGGTTCTTCTCTCAATCTCAGTCCTACAGTTGGAAGAATTCAGTCCTATCCTTATAGGGTTGAGTTTCCCATTTGCCTTTTACCTGAGCATTGCTCTCTAACCCTTGGCTATGGCCTCCTTTACCTTCAAAGCAAATAACAGCTTATCAAAACCTTCTCATGCCTGCAAATTTCTCTGATTTCCTCCTTGCCACCAGCTGGAGGAGGCTTTTCTTTTAAAGGGATTTAGGTGAGGCCTAATCCTAGAATCTCCATGTTTTAAAGACAACTGACCAGAATTAAATTTAAAAAAAATCCTTTCACAAAAGTACTTGGACTAAAGTTTTTTTTTTAATTTAAACTCAATTAGCCAATGAGTAGTACATCATTAGCTCTAAATGTAGTGTTCAATGATTCATCAGTTGTCTACAAAACCTAATGCTACTGAACAACTTGGGGATGGGAATCTTGTGGGGACCATTTTTAGAATTGTGCCCATCACGTGAAACTCAAATTTTAGTAGGAAATATGTATTTGGATGTTGCTAGGTGCTATCCGTGTATGTGTGTAAGTGAGAGATGAATTATCAGTTGAAGATGAATGAGTGCAGCACACAGGAGGTCACAGAAGAGCAGCTTTCAAAGTCTTGGCAAAGGAACAAGCTGACAATACAGATCTAACTTAACATTTTTTAAAAAGGAGTAGGGATTAAGTCAGGTGAGGTCTACCACTGTTTTTTCCCCACCCCCACAGATTGTCAACTATAAGTAAAACTCCTAGTGAAAAAGAGAGGAGCCTTGTGTTAGGAGTCACATAAACATGCACTGTAATTCTTTCTATCCTGTAGTCCTCTAATGGATAGTAAAAGAATCTTCTATTTTTGGTAACAACTAACATATGACTCAAATACTGGATAAGTTTAATTAGAAATAAATTTACTGGGATGATGAGTTAATACATTGGACTTAGTGATATAGTCTGAAAGTGTCACTCAAATATATCTTGACTCATTATAGTTTTACTCACAAACTAGACAGTATGGTGGCAAATACTTCTAGTTGAAAGACCTTGAAAGCAATCATTATGGTTGAGTAACTTGTTTGTTCCACAATTCTGTGTGTTGCCACTCACTTAAGAGTCCTTGTGAATGACACCTTCTGGATTTTCACAAAATCCAACTTCCATAATTACATGCGGTGGTCTTGTAAATCAAGATTACAAAAAGAATGAAGGTGTTTTCTTGAAGAGAAAAGACAAAAATCAGCTCTAGAAAGCTGATGCATGAGAATGATTTGATCTAGAAAATCATTAGTCTTGGTTAGAATAACAAAACTGATATTAGACACCAAATTTCAGAACATTAAGAAACAGAAGCTAAACCATGAAGATAAATGGACATTCACTTAAGACAAATAGAGTTGGTAGGATCAACCAAAATTAGTATACATGCCCAATGGACTTATTATGAAAAATTTAGTCATTTTTCTACCTTTCACTACATTGTATATTCAAACCCCTCACTCTGGTCTTTGAAGTCTATGCTACAGTCAACCCTCTTGCTAACATGACAATTCCTGTATTTATTAAAGATTTCAAATAATAATAGAGAATAAGGCTAATGAAGTTTGCTTCATTTAATAATCTCAATAGTATTGTAAACCATAAGTTAGGAAAGAGCATTTACAATTCCAGGAATGAAGAAGATCACACTTGATATAGATTTTGACCCTATTGGATTAGAATGATTTAAACCATTAGAAAAACAAGGGAGTAGGTAATTATACACATAGAAAAATTTTTAAAAACACCATGAATTACTCTAGTTTTGACAAATAAAATATGTTTAGTTGTTATGCTTATAACAGGGTGGGGGTTGTGGGAAATGCCAACAGTGTGTTGATTTAAATATTGTTTTCTTTTATTTCTCCCATCCAAGTACTAACCAGGCCCAATGTTCAACTACTCCTTAATTCTGTTAAAGGGCACATAAAACAAATGTTTTAATAAATATTTTGATTATAAATAGGTAAATCAGAGATGATGTTTTGTATGCGATAACAATGAGTTGTCAGGTAAATCTTGTTAATTATCTTGAAGACTCTACTTTGTGACCATTTTTGTATGTTAGGTGAAATGCTAGAGGATGAAACAAGAACCAAAAGTAGCAACTGGAGAAACAAACCACCCTAACTACCCAAGCCAACAGACTGAATTAACACAGTTACTTCTCTCTCAAAGACCTGAAGGATTCTGGATGGAGAGGATAGAAAATCTAGGAAGACCCTGGAAGCAGAAGCTGACAAGACTCTAAGATCTTAATCTTTGGATATTTTTCTCTAAATGAGAGTCATAGTGTGAAAATGATTATATACCATGTCTTTCAGAAAGGAGCAAGGTTCAGAAAGGAGTGTCCCTTGAGAAGAACAGACTTTTTTTTTTAATTCCACTCATGGAAATAAATCTAAGTTTAGTGCAGTCTGTAAAAAGAAGAGGATATATTTAATAATAGAGACAAGTGAATCAGTCCTCCCATCTGGTCAAAAACACCCTTCTGCTGGTCATTCAAACCCTATAAGACATGTAACATATATTATGAAGATAGAGATACTTTCTGTAGTTACCATTTCCAGGTGAAAATCATCCAGTTAAACCCTACCAGCAATGTGCATTTATTTGGAGATTAAGATGTTGGGGCTCCTATGTTGGGTAAAATATTTATACATATATTAGATAAATAATCTCTAGTGAAGACCCAGGCAACAAAGAGTCTGCTATTCTGCACAGTAATCTGTAGCAGCTCTCAAATGTGTTGTGCATGAGAATAACATGGATAATTTGTCAGAAATACTTACAACCTGGAATTCTGATTCATTACATAGGGACTGAGACCAGACATCTGATCTTAACAAAGAAAAACTACTCTGATAATTCAAGTTGATATCAAAATTTATGAAAAATTCCAAATAAAATTTTATTTTCATTACTTGCAAAGTAAAATTTTCTAAGGCCCTTGAAGGCATCTTTCCCTTTTGAAAACTAAATGACTTTTTTTCTGCCTTTAGTTTCCTCTAAAATTAGGACTGAAGTCTGATCTTTCATGTGGAAGAAACAAGATGGCTTCTACAGTATTATGTCACTCCTAAAGCTAAGGATAGATAGATTTATTTAGGAAATGTGTGGGGTTCCTTGGCCAATGCACTTGGGAAGCAGTTATTCCTTACATAGTCTTAAGTTGGCTCTGTTGTTGTTGATGGTGACAGTGTTTGATATCTCCAAGGTTTCAGAAAGGTTTCACAGACTGCTAAATTTTATAGCTCTGCTTTGGGAAATAAAAGACTGGACATATGTCCATGTATGGAGAAAAGCATGTGTCCATAGGAGTGGAGCAATAATAGACAAGGGAAAATCAGTATCAAGGCAAGAGGTGATTCTCCAATACATAAAAGTAGGAGTCCAAAAAGTAACAATCCAAAATCAGGACTTCTTTGTGGAACATGCAAGAATAACTTTAGAATTCCTAGAATAACACTGCAAAAAGAATCTGGTAAATGTCTGAAATTCCAAAGTCAAGTCACATGAGGGCTCATAATAGCATTGGGGTATTTTATGGATCTGAAGGCTGGAGAAGTCAGAAAAAGATGCATGACACTTGTATTTATTTGGGGGTAATGCTAGTCAGTGAAGTGGGATATAAATTGTGTTAAGAAGTTTAATAAAAGTGTCACAACTTCAGTTTAGGATATCATCAATTCCCCAAAAGTTTGAACTTTTAAAAAATGCATTTGGTTTCTGGGATCACTATATAGATATGACCTTATACCCCTTCAACGTAGCCATTGGTGACACATAGCACTGACAGCTTCAAAGTTTGAGTGGTAACAATCCAGATCAATGATAGGTGTAAGAGTATGGCAATATGTGGTTTAACTTCAACTGCTAATTCTTTTTCCAAATCAGAAGTATGCATTCTCTACCTTTACTGAAATGTTGACATGGCCCTTCCCCATAGGTCATGGAAAGAAAATATTTTTATTTTCGGAGAGGTCCTTCTTGAATAAATAGTTTCAGGAAGGACATAAAAAAAATTGCAGTAGAGAAGAGAAAAATATTTAGCCAGCCAGATCAAGCCAAATTAGTATTTAAATTAACAGGAGGAAGGGAATGAAAATCACAGAATAAGAGGAACCTAAGTTCACCTTGTCCTACAGATACAACTAGATAACACTCACAGCAGTGTAAATAACACAGAAGATGAGCCGTAGTCTGGCAGAACAAACTCCACAGTTAAGGTAGAGAAAAGGCCATAGTGAAGAGGGTAGGGAGGGCAGAGATGAGGTGGGGAGCTAAATGGACTACAGCCATCAATGCATGGGAGGGAGCCAGAAGCAGAAAGAAGGGAGAGAAACAGATTTTCATATGGGGGAGCCCAGACAGAGGAGATGAATCCCTAAAATATACATGACTTAGAAAACTAGAGGGGCTGAGTTTTATGAGTTCTTATAAACAGCAAGACTTAAACCCTGGAATCTTAAAAATCAAAGGCCTTGGCTCTGGGAGAGCTCAGAGAACAACAGGAAGTTGAGTCCCAACACTTAAAGAGATAGCACTACAAACAGCTTATAGAGTTACAGCATAGAAGCAAGAGTTTAAGAAACATCTGGGGCACATGGGAGGGAGTGTTATCTACACATCTCACAGCATGTCCCACAGGGGCAGGGTTCATTGAGGGACTTCTCCAGGAACAAAGGAGCTGGCAGGCATCATATTCTTCCCCCACCCTCCAACTAAACACATAACCACCTGTGGGAAATAGCACAGTACCCACATTCATCCTCCCTAACTTAATTAAACCAAGCCCTATCTCTTTGGGCTTTGGCAGACCTATTCTTCCTAGTCACCTTTGCCTCAGTCGCCATGCTCTGTGTTCTCTCCCCTACAACACTGTCAGAAATCTTGCCAACACCACACCTGCTAACCCACACATTATCTAAGGGTGCAACTTGTTAAACGTGCATGACCTGCCCACACAGCCAAGGTCCCAGAAGAGGTGGACTGAAGGAAAAAGCAGGCAGAACACAGGAGCAGGGTACACACAACACACATGGGGGTCACCCCTGAAATGATAGGCTTTGGTGAACAGGGGGCATTGCACTACAGGGCACTACAGGACTTCTTTATAAATCACTACTTTCAAGAGCAGGGGACATAGATGACTTTCCTAACACATGGAAACAGGCATAAAGATTTAGACAAAATGAGGAGACAGAGGAGTATGTCCCAAATGAAAGAACAGGGCAAAACCACAGCAGGAAACTAAAGTGAAACAGATATGTGCAATATGCTTGATAATAATTCAAAGTAAAAGTCATAAAGATACTGAGCTTGAGAAAAGAGTGGAGAACATCAGTGAGAACCCCTCAAAGAGATAGGAAACATAAGAAAAGTACCAGTCCTCAATGAATAACACAATAAATGTAATTAAAAATATACTAAATGGAACAAATAGAAGACTAGAGGAAGCAGAGAAATGAATTAGTGACCTGGAAGACAGAGCAATGGAAAGTAATCAAACTGAGCAGGTAAGGGAAAAAAAATTATATAAATTGAGAATAGATTTAAGGAACTCAGCAAATCTATCAAGTGTAATAACATTCACATTATAGGAATCCAAAAAGCTGAAGAGAAAGAAAAAAGGGCAGAAAAAATAATATCTGAAAACTTCTTTAATCAGGGGAAGGAAATAGATATCCAGATCCAGGAGGCACAGACAGCTCCTAACAAAATCAACTCAGGTAGACCCACACCAACACACATAGTAATTAAAATGGCAAAAAGTAGTGATAAAGAGAAAATTTTAAACAGTCATCAAAAATCTCCCAACAAACAAGAGCCCAGGGCCATATGGTGTCCCAGGGGAATTCTACAAAACATTTAAAGAAGAACTAATACCTATTCTGACACCATTCCAAAAAATGGAATTGGAAGGAAAATTTCCAGTCATTTTATGAGGCCAGTTTTACCTTAATCCCAAAACCAGAAAAAGACTCCATCGAAAAGAATTATAGAACAATATCCCTGGTGAACACAGATGCAAATATTTTCACCAAACTACTAGCCAGTAGGATCCAACAGTACCTTAAAAAGGATTATTCACCACGACCAGGTGGGATTTATTCCTGGACTGCAAGGTTAGTTCAACATCTGCAAATCAAACAATGTGATACAATACATTAATAAAAGAATGAATAAGAGCCATATGGTATTCTCAATAGATGCTGAAAAAGCATTTGACAAAGTATATCATCCTTTCTTGATCAAAACTCTTCAAAGCATAGGGATGGAGGGTACATACCTCAATATCATCAAAGGCATCTATGAAAAACCCACAATGAATATCATTCTCAATGGGGAAAAACTGAGAGCTTTTCTGCTTAAGGTCAGGTACTCAGCAGGGATGTCCACTATCACCACTGCTATTAAACACAGTACTAAAAGTCCTAGCTTCAGCAATCAGACAACAAAATAAATAAATGGCATCCGAATTGGCAAAGAAGTCAAACTCTCACTCTTTGCAGATGATATGACACTTTATGTGGAAAACTCAAAAGACCCCACTCCAAAACTGCTAGAACTCATACAGGAATTCAGTAAGGTGTCAGGATATAAAATCAATGCACAGAAATCACTTGCATTTCTATACACCAGCAGCAAGACAGAAGAAAGAGAAATTAAGGAGTCATCCCATTTACAGTTGCACCCAAAACCAGAAGGTATCTAGGAATAAACCTAATGAAAGATGAAAAGAATCTGTACTCAAAAAAGTATAAAGTATTCATGAAAGAAATTGAGGAAGACACAAAGAAATGGGAAAATGTTCCATAACCATAGATTGGAAGAACAAATATTGTGAAAATGTCTATGCTTCCTAAAGCAATCTACACATTTAATGCAATCCCTATCAAAATATCATCCATTTTTTTCTCAGAAATGGTACAGATAATCCTAAAATTTATATGGAATGAGAAAAGACCCTGAATACCCAGAGGAATGTTGAAAAAAAAAAAAACACCAAATTTGGTGGCATCACAATTCCAGGCTTCAAGCTCTATTACAATCCTGTCATCATCAAGACTGTATGGTACTGAGAAAAAAAAAAAACAGACACATAAATCCATGGAACAGAATAGAGAGCCCAGAAATGAACCCTCAACTCTATGGTCAACTAATCTTCAACAAAGCAGGAAAGAATATCCAATGGAAAAAAGACAATCTCTTCAACAAATGATGTTGAGAAAATTGGACAGCCACATGCAGAAGAATGAACTGGACCACAAACAAAAGTAGACTCAAAATGGATGAATTACCTCAATGTGAGACAGGAATCCATCAAAATCCTTGAGAACACAAGCAGCAACCTCTTCGACTTCAGCTGCAGCAACTTATTCCTAGAAAAATTGCCAAAGGTAAGAGAAGTAAGGGCAAAAAATGAACTATTGGGACTTCATCAATATCTAAATCTTTGGCACAGCAAAGGAAACAGTCAACAAAACCAAAAGACAACTGACAAAATGGGAGAAGATATTTGCAAATGTCATATCATATAACGGGCTAATATCCAAAATTTATAAAGAACTTATCAAACTCAATACTCAAAGAAAAGAACAAATAATCCAATCAAGAAATGGGCAGAGTACATGAACAAACATTTCTGCAAAGAAGGCATCCAGATGGGCAACAGACACATGAAAAGTGCCCAACATCACTTGGCATTGGGGAATACAAATAAAAACCACAGTGAGATACCACCTCACACTAGTCAGAATAGCTAAAATTAACCAGTCAGGAAACGACAGATTTTGGCAAGGATGTGGAGAGAGGGGTACCCCCTACACTGTTGTTGGGAATGCAAGCTGGTGCAGCCACTTTGGAAAACAGTATGGAGGTTCCTCAAAAAGTTGAGAATAGAGCTACTCTATGACCCAGCAATCGCACTACTGGGTTCTTACCCTAAAGATACAAATGTAGTGATCTGACGGGGCACATGCACCCGAGTGTTTATAGCAACAGTGTCCACAATAGCCAAACTATGGAAAGAATCTAGATGCCCATCAACAGATGAATGTATAAAGAAGAAGTGGTATATATATACACAATGGAATACTATGCAGCCATCAAAAGAAACAAAATCTTGCCATTTGCAATGATGTGCATGTAACTAGAGGGTACCATACTAAGAAAAATAAGTCAACCAGAGAAAGACAATTATCATATTATCTCTCAGATATGAGGAATTTGAGAGGCAGTGCTGGGAGTTGTGGGCGGTAGGGAGGGAAAAAATGAAACAAGATGGGATTGGGAGGTAGAAAAACCATAGGAGAATCTTAATCTCATGAAACAAACTGAGGGTTGTTGGGGGTTGGGGCAGTAGGGATAGTGTGGTTGGGTTATGGGCATGGGGGAGGGTATGTGCTATGGTGAGTGGTATGAAATGTATAAGCCTGATGATTCACAGACCTGTACCCTTGGGGAGAATAATATATTGTGTGTTATTTAAAAAAAAACAGCTTGTGAAAAACCAATGTTCCTGCTAAAAAACATGTGAAAAAAACAGATTTTTAAAAAGATATAATCAAACATTTATCTTCAAAGGCATCCCATCAGATTACTACTGAATCCGATAGAAACTGAGGAACCAAATCCCTGGTAATAAGTCAACTGCAGATAAGTGAGCAGATATTCTGTGAACTAATTTTTTAGGGGCCATTTGCTAACTCTTGGCATGGAGCAAGATGCTGCAAATCTACTCAACTAACACTTTTTTTTTCCTTTGAGGCAGTAGAGCCATAAGAGCTTTTGACAGCCTCAAAAAAGAGAGGAAAAAGTGTAAGTTTGGGGCTACTAAGGCTTCCAGGACCTGAGAAACCAACATCCCTAATAAGAAAGAAGAGGCAGAATGTGAAGTCAAGTTTCACTTGAAATACTGCTTAATAATTAAGCTGTTTGGGGACAATAGGCAAAGAAACTGAGCTAAAATCGGCTAAAATTCCAGTAGAGGTTTCAACAATCTCTTGATGTTAAGAAGGCACAAATGGTAATCAGAACATACCATGGAAAAAGGAGTCCTAGAAAATGCACTAGGGGGTTAATTGGAACTGTAAGAACACTATCTTGAGGGAGAGATGGGAAATGAAAATAGAGTCAACCTGTCAGAAACTGTAACCCAGTCTTAATCTTCTGAGTCCCTATTCAAATTAAGATCACCCTGCACTTAGTTTATCAGGATATGGTGATAACACAATGTGTAGAATTCATAAGAAAAATTTCCAGTATATCAAAAAAAGATCAAAAGTCAAATAAAACAGACAATAGCAAAAACAGTGACAAATATAGAAACGAGCATAAGAGACATATAAAGCACGAGAAAAATGATTAAGATAAAGCAGTCAGAGTCATTAAAGAGAGGAAAGTGTAGGATAGAATGCGAAAGATTAGGGCCGAGTTTTCTCCTAAATTGATTAATGGCATCAAAACACAAGTTCAAGAAATTCTACATCCTAGGCAGGGTAAATATAAAAACCAACCTATAGTTATAGCACAATGAAATTATTGAAAAACAAAGTCAAAGAGAAATTTCAAGGTCAGAGAAAATGGAAACATTGACTTCAAGAAAAAAAAATTTAAAAAGTAGAAGGGACTGAGGGAGGAGTCAAGATGGCGGAGAAGTAGCAGACTGAGACGACATCAGGCAGCAGGAGATCAGCTAGATAGCTTATCAAACCATTCCGAACACCTACGAATCCAACAGGAGATCGAAGAGAAGAAGATCAACAATTCTAGAAACGGAAAATCGACCACTTTCTGAAAGGTAGGACCAGCGGAGAAGTGAATCCAACGCGACGGGAAGATAGACCCCGGGGGGAGGGGCTGGCTCCCGGCAAGCGGCGGAGCACAAAATCAGGAATTTTAAAAGTCTGCTCCACGGAGGGACATCGCTCCAGAGGCTAAACTGGGGTGAAGACCTCACGGGGACAGCATGGACTCAGATCCCACGGGGTCACAGAAGGATCGGGGGTATCTGAGTGTCACAGAGCTCACAGGTATTAGAGCGGGGAAGCCGGCTGCGGAGACAGAGCCGAGGAGTGAGGAAACTCAGGTTTCCTAGTGCCGGTGGTCTGGGACATGGACCAGTGCTCTGTGCGAGGGATTCCCACAAGATCCGGGGAGACTCCGACCTGGGAGAGCTCAGGGATCTATGGGGTTCGGAGACTCCAGGTGGGACTCTGCCAGAGACAGAGACACTTGGCCACAGGCAGGGTGAGCTCGGAGCGCTCCCAGAAGCCAGTGAGATGGGACTGATTACGCACGATTTTCTCCAAGCCCGGGCGGAGGCTGGGGAGACGGGAGTGATTAAACGCTTTTCTCTGAAGGCGCACTGAAGACTGGGGCCCCTAGCTCTCGGCTCCTCTGAACCGGAGATTGGGAGGCCGCCATTGTCATTCCTGTCCTCCAGAACTCTACAGAAAGTGCGTTCAGGGAACAAAAGCTCCTGAAAGCAAACCTGAGAGGATTACTTAGCCCGGCCCCTGGTAAGGGCGGTGCAATTCCGCCTGGGGCAGAGACACTTGAGAATCACTACAACAGGCCCCTCCCACAGAAGATCAAAGAAATCCAGCCAAGACCATGTTCACTTAACAAGGAGAACAGCGGATTCTTATCTGGACAAAATGACAAGGCGGAAAAACTCACCACAAAAAAAAAAGAACAGGAGGCAGTACCGAAGGCTAGGGACTGGATAGGATCAATACAGACATTGGTAATATGTCAGATCTGGAATTCAGGATGACGATTCTCAAGGTTCTAGCCAGGCTCAAAAAAGGCATGGAAGATATTAGAGAAACCCTGTCGGGAGAAATAAAAGCCCTTTCCGGAGAAATAAAAGAACTAAAATCTAATCAAGTTGAAATAAAAAAAAAACTATTAATGAGGTGCAATAAAAAATGGAGGCTCTTACTGCTAGGATAAATGAGGCAGAAGAAAGAATTAGTGATATAGACCAAATGACAGAGAATAAAGAAGCTGAGCAAAAGAGAGACAAACAACTACTGGACCACGAGGGGAGAATTCGAGAGATAAGTGATGCCATAAGACGAAACAACATTAGAATAATTGGGATTCCAGAAGAAGAAGAAAGAGAAAGAGGAGCAGAAGGTATACTGGAGAGGATTATTGTAGAGAATTTCCCTAATATACCAAGGGGAACAAGCATCAAAATCCAGGAGGTGCAGAGAACACCCCTCAAAATCAATAGGAATCGGTCCACACCCCGCCATCTAATAGTAAAATTTACAAGTTTTAGCGACAATGAGAAAATCCTGAAAGCAGCATGGGACAAGAAGTCTGTAACATACAA